>APFE030491961.1:0-31968 GCA_000404065.3 Pinus taeda | reverse complement strand
CCTGATCCCTACCTTACACCTCTCTTCTTATCATTCCATCACCCCTCCATCACTTCAATCCTTCACGGTAGATCATCTTGTAGCAGTTTAGAGACATCCTGTAGAAAACCCTGAGTATCCTGTAGGATCCCCTGCAGACATCCTGTAGGAGGTTATTCACGCGGTTGCCGAGCTTCTAAACATGGAAAACCTCTATGGATGAATGCCAAGGGTCCATAGGGACCTCACCTAGCCTCCCCAACCTGTCCCGCGCTTTCCTCCCTTCTTCATTCAACCTGCACAACCAAACCCTAATAAGCACAAAATCACAATTATTTCACCTACTTAATGAAAAGTACAAAAACATGTCTTTCATAATGCAAGTAGTTTAGATCCATGCATTTCCACTCATTAGAGGTAGTAGCAGCATTGGTAGAAGTATTACTCATCTTCATTGCTTTATAGAGATTAGACTAGTAAAATTAGGGTTTCCTAGGTTTACATGCTTTGATTTACTTTTAGTTCATTTTTGTCAAGTAGACTAGTCTTCTTTGAGCTAGCTTTCATCCATCATTAATAGAGCTTCTTCTGTGAGCCATAGAAGTTGGCTTGAGCCCTAGCGGACTTGTGCCAGCTGATCAAGTGACAACTGTGACAAGAGCTAGTACTTGTGCATATAGCACCGTCGCTTCCAAGTTTGTACGAACAACCGGGTTGATAAAATGAGAGACGGGAAGCCCCAGGAGTTGTAGCATTATTGCTACAATACTGGAGCTCACCACCAAGGGTGTGGGCTTCCATGGTTGGTTCTCCCGAAAAGGAGGCGGTGGTTGATGTATTTGCTTGGGTGAACGTTTTTGCAAAAACGAAAGCAAAAAGATGCAAAATTGTGAAAAGACTGAGACAAACCTCCAAGTAATGAACAAAGGAAATCAAATTTAGAATTTCTCAAAAAAGAGACTAAAAACACCCAATTGATAAAAGCTTAAAGCAAGAATGCCAATGAAATTAGCCAATATGAAAGGTTCTGACAGGTAACTAGTGGATTTGGGCAACAATAAATAAACTATAAACAAAATCTAATGGGTAAAAAGGAAAAAATTGAAATTTTCTAAGCTTTTGACAGGAGTACACAGGCAGCATGTTTAACCAGGTGCGTCCACGCTCTGTGTACAAAGCTACAGTGCGTACAGGTACGCACTGTGTCTAACTCAGAGGGTGCGTACTGCTCTCAAAATCAAGAAAAATAAAAACTAACTCAACCCTAAGCTATTCCACCCAAATTCACAGTCAATCAATCAAAAACTAGAAAGAAATCAGAGTTTCTCAAATCAAAGTATCAATCAAAGGAAAAATCATTCAAATCCATGGATTCCCCAGTGGAGTCGCCAATTTGTCATGCGGAAAGAGTTATTTTCGCGGACAAACCTAACCTCCCTAGGAGTCTAAGACTCTCTAGTGACAAACAAACCAAACAAGAGCAATCCTTCTCTAAACATACATTAATCTATGAGAAACCAAGTGTTTTCCGATCTTACCTTAGGTCCAACGCTTGTTGTAGCAGTCCAGCCTTGCTGATCCAGATGAGCTCCTCCTTCACTTTAAGACCTGCATACACTAACAAGACAAACTATTACATAACACCTGAATATTTCATAAAACAAAGCATATTCATCACATAGACCAAGCAGTACATGAAATAATTCATTAACAACAAATCATTGAGAAGAATGGACTTATTTGTATTAAGGAAACAAAAAGGGAACCATTACAACCTGAGCCTTGGTGTTGTGCAAGCTCCTCCCAGGGTCCAGCAAGAGATTTCCTCTACTTTGACAAGCTCACCCACTTCCAATATGGCAACAAGAAAGGATGGTAATCTCTCCTCACAAGTTTACAATGGAAGTCCTAATTCCAGCAACATCTACCCTTTGGAATGTTCAGCTTTCTAACCTCCCCTCCTCTGGCCCAAAGCCTGTATTTATAGTGTTCTAGAGGAAGTTATTCAGTTCCAACATCAATGGGATACTCCCTCTTTTGGATGGGGTAGCTCCTCTCTTGATGGGACAAGTTCCTCTATCATAGGGATGCATGAACCATCTGGAGGCGCTCAATACACGTCAAACACTCTTCTAGAAAGCTCTAGAAGTGACCACAAGTAACTTTTTTAAGATGAAACTCGCGCCTTTTGACCTTTATAGGAGTACGCACCCATCCCTTGGCTTACAGAGCGTACAAGTACGCAGGTACAATGAGCTTAGGATGCGTACACACAGGCAAGGTACAGAGAACCTACGTACCCAGAGATAAACATGTTTTTTAATGACTTTCTCTCTTTTTTGAAGTTTGACATGGAGAGCAGAGGTATAAGGCTTGACAAGGAGGATAATATGACCATTGATGGAGCCATATTAACTGCAGATAGTCATGGTGACAAATTTCAGTATAACACTCCCATTGATTTCAATCTCATCCAAACCTCTCTGCTCATTTAATGTCACTTAATTCATTTCACTTTCTCAATGATTTCAATCTCATCCAAACCTCTCTACTCATTTAATGTCAATTAATTCATTTCACTTTCTCAATTTCAGATTTAAGGTGTCCTTTGTCCACTACTTTCTTCTGAGATAAACTTTTTGAGCCTAGATTTGTTTTCTTGCAACTGGATAGTATCATCATCTAGTATATGCTACTGGTTCAACACCTGCAGCTTGAACCAACAACAACTTAGGGCAGGGACTAGCTGCCACGCAGCCCCCGTGTTTTTTTTGAAAACGTGTCTCATTTTATACTCATCTTCATGGTTTGTTCTTGAAAACCATTCTCAAATATTACTGTAAAAAATGCCATTAAAAGATAGATCAAAGCTGTAAAAGATGCCATTAAAAGATAGATCAAATCTGTAAAAAAATTCAATTAAAAGATATATCAAAGCTGTTATGGTAGTTATCATGGATACTAGAAACAACATAAACTCGCACAAGAAAGAAATATGCACGGACCCACATATATGTGGTAGGATGAATGCAAAACAACAGCTGGAGTTTGCCATGATTGATTGTATAAAAAAATTGAGTGGAAAATTTCATCATGAATTGGTGAACACAAATATTGAATTGTATTTTATTGTGAAAATATTTCAAACGTTCATAAAAGGAGAAAAATGAAAATTGTCTTACACCAATTAATTTTTAAAATATTTTTCAAATGCATAATGAAAATAAAAATAGCTAAATAAATAGATAATTATATATCAAAGGAGATTAAAAGCATATGTGAAATGTTATTACATAGCTAAATAAATAGATAATTATATATCAAAGGAGATTAAAAGCATATGTTACAAAATTCAGGATGTTTTTGTTTGAGTAAAAAAACAGAGGACAAAAGCTTTTTCAAGTCATGCACATGTTATAATTGTAAATATCATAAGTAAAAGAGCACATATATTTCCTTCAAAGTGGGCAACAAAACATTTTGGCTCAATAATGTTATGGTAATGTATGAGAGTATATTTGATTTCATTTCAGTTGAGTGTCAGTGTTTTTATATAAAATTTCAAAAAAACTTCGCTTTTGTATGTGCATTTGTATGATTTCTTTCTTATAGGAAAATTCGTTTATACTGGAGGTTGAAAGAGGTGATTTCTTTCTTATAGGAAAATTCGTTTATACTGGAGGTTGAAAGAGGAGATGAAAATCAGTATAAATTAATTGTATGATTTTTCCTTGTAGGAAAATTCGTTGGTGTGATTTTTTTTTAGGAAAATGTTGAAGAGGAGTTGAAAATTAGTATAAATTAATTGTATGATTTCTTCATGTAGAAAAAATTTATTTGTTTGATTTTTTTTTAAGGAAAATTGGGCAGATGTCTTGGAGGTCGAAAGAGGAGATGAAAATCAGTACAAATTAATAAAAAATTCAGAAGAGCATTGGATTGATCTATTCATCACAATGTGTTCTTCCAATATGTGAAAAAACGCCGAAATTGGAAAGAGAAAAACAATTAGTACAAATTCACTATTTTGAATAACATAATTTAAATCGTATACATGTGCTTTGTAACTGAAACATGAAGATTAATTAGAAAAATACATGACTTTGGTTGTGTTGCCATTGTTGTGAACATGTTATTTTCAAATCTAGTATCATATGCATGGATTCTTGTTTTTTTTTTTTAACATGATCTTCAAAAAATATTTCTGTTAGGTTGGGAACCAATTGTTTCAAACTTAATTTGTTTCTAATGAAACACTGTAAAATAGTGTTGTTGTGAGACTTAATTATGCAATTAAGACAATGTGAATAATAAAACAAGGATTTTTGTTTGCATTTCAGACAGTTAACCATTTTTTCCTCTATGATTGTAGAGGGTGGTATTGGCAAAATGCATTCAACACAAATAGGTTCAAATGGGTAGAGTAAATAGTTTAGAGTAAATGCTTGTAGGTGTCAATGTTCTTTCTATCTGTTCATAAAGGGGGTAATTAGTATATGTGAAAATGCAAAAAATGAAAAAATAATTACATATCGAGAAGTAGAAGTATTGTTTGATGTGTGCTTATAGATATTGTTGGAGGGCTCAATCTACATGTGCTTTGTAGTTGAAACATGAAGATTAATTAGAAAAATACATGACTTTGGTTATGTTTCAATTTTTGTGAACATGTTTTATTCATTGTCTTAATTGATTGTAAATTTACCATGTATTTTCAAATCTATTATCACATACATGGATTTTTGTTTTTTTTTTTAAACATAATCTTCAAAAGACATTTCTTTTAGGTTGGGAACTAATTGTTTCTAATGAAACACTATAAAATAGTATTGTTGTTAGATCTAATTATGCAATTAAGACAATGTGAATAGAAAACCAAAGATTTTTGTTTGCATTTAAGACATTTAACCATTTTTTCTTCTATCATTGTAGAGAGTGGTATTGGAAAAATGCATTTAACACAAAGAGGTTCAAATGGCATAGTAAATGCCTGCACGTGCCAATGTTCCTTCTATCTGTTCATGAAGGGGGATAATTAGTATATGCGAAAATGCACAAAAATGAAAAATTAATTACGTATGGAGAAGTAGAAGTATTGTTTGATGTGTACTTATAGAGATGGTTGGAGGGCTCAATTTTCGTAGTTCTTTGCTGCTTCTATATTCAACTTTTTGATGAATGTTGATTGCCTTGTTCGAAGAGTTCTTTCTTTGGCATCTTTCCCATTTGTTATGTTTTTGAATAACCGGATTGGAAAATGTTTTTTTTTTCAAATATTGTTTGATTTAATTTTAGGGTGGGGCAAATGTTTTGAATTGCTGCAACTATAATACAAGACATACATGTTGTTTTTTGTTATTTGAAACAAAAATGAAATTCATGATGAGAATAATAATATAAAACTAATGCAAAGCAATTTATTTTACTGTTGCTCTATTCTCACCAAAATTTCCATATTTAATGTGTAGTGTATATTTTGAACCAATTTTATGTGTAGTTATGACACCTACAACAATTGTTCCAATTAGAAATGTTTCTGTATTTGTTTCAAGTTGTTTCACTGTATCTGGAATGTATTTGTAATAGTTGGAAATTAGTGGTATGTTCTCTACAATTTTGATTAAGTTAGTAGCAGAATCTAGTCACAATCACCATGGTCATAATTTGGTTTAGGTATAATTTTAAAATTTGTAATTGATATTCCTCTTCCTAGTGATAGTTTTTCTTGATGCTCTTCAATGAGCTCAATTGGTACACACAATGTGATTGGCGTGATGATTCTTTCCGCATTTATCAAATCTACATGTTTGTCATGCTTGGTATACTTTATCAAGGTACATACTATAAATGACTATGACATCTCCTTTGAACAACTTTCCATTTTTGAGAATGTTTAGTTCTTCAATTATAACTAAAAGTAAATATGATGCTTTGAATGTGTGTATGGATGATGTTGATGTGACAAAAGACAAATTCAAAACCCAGAGACAATATTGAATATAAATTACATGTTACAATAAATTCTATAACAATTTATCTCAAATGTACTTACTTGAGTTTGTCGGAAGTTATGTTTCTTGTTGTTTGTTTAAGTTTTCTTGTTCTTTAGGGCTGCAAGATGAGCTAGACGCACAATAAATATTCTTCAATTGTGACAAAAAGTAAATATGATGCTTTGAATGTGTGTATGGATGATGTTGATGTGACAAAAGACAAAGTCAAAATCCAGAGACAATGTTGAATATAAATTACATGTTACAATAAATTCTTTAACAATTTGTCTCAAATGTACTAACTTGAGTCTGTGGCAAGTTATGTTTCTTGTTGTTTGTATAAGTTTTCTTGTTCTTTAGCGCTGGAAGATGAGCTAGATACACAATAAGTAATAGGATTAAGTATAGAAACATAAATAATGAACTTTATGAGTAACTACTTAGGTATAGTAAGAATTTACTGAAGGACTCATTTATTGGTTTATTTCTCTAATTTCGATTGGGTTGGTGATGCTAACAAAAAAGTAACATAACTGTGTCGAATTGGCAAAATGTCCAATACTAATCATGTTTGAAAGATAAATATTCTAGAAATGAGCATAATGAGAATAAAACCTAAACAATGGTCTAATCACTTCGACCTGAAAATTTACCTTTAAGGAAAGGTGAAGTAAAAGTGGTCATCATAAGGTGAATGGGGCACCAACAATAAGGGAAGAAATGCTATCGTTTTTCAATGATGGCATGGTTGAGTAGTTATTTTTTATAAAACAAAATTGTAAGGAAATTTAAGAGATGATTTCTTATTTTGATGGTGGCATCTTAGTAATTATGTGGAATACTTCTTGTTAATGATGGTAAGTGTAGTGGGCGTGTTTTTATCTTAGAAAAAGATTGAAATTCGACATTATTTTGACAAAATTCGGTCAAATCCATTTCCATCATGGAAAAGACAATTCAAATAGTCCCATACTCATTTTTTTTTTTGGGTCGCATATGAATTTCCCGTTGTACTTGTGAAATGACGATTTAAACCGAAAACTTTTCCACACAAAACCAATCATATACTCAAATCACCTCAATAAAAACAACCAATTTAGCTAACTCTTTAATTACTAATTCGTTTATTGTGATTGTCAGGTAAGAAAGCCAAGTTTGCACAAGGGGCATGAAGAATTATTTACAATACATGGAAGAAGCCACCGATCAACGGAGGAAATATCAGAATAGTGTTTGCATTTGGGAAGAATACAATCTCCATCCTCCTCCCTAATACATCCCAAGCAGATTGCACATGAGGACGAGGATGAATCATTCCTATATTCTTCCTCTGATCTTCTTAAACCCATGGAAATGAACATGATAAATGCTGCACTTATGCAAAGTGCGTAGATTAAAATTGACGCCAACAGGGGGTTTAATTTGGAAAACGAACGGACGCCATTCAACATATGCAGTCTTAAACACTGGAATTTGCTTTTAGTAGAATCCCAAAATTGGAAGATGGCCTCTGCATTTCGCACTGAGAACGCAGGCTCAACCAACACCATATGTGTAACATAGCATAGTTATTCTAATTCCTCCACACAATGCAAGCGATTCTTGAGCACTCGGATCAACTGAATTTTTACAAAAACCAAAACCATTCAATAAATATTTGAAGTGAATCTCACAATGTTGTCTTTGATTGGATCTTCCTAAATTTAACAAATGGATCACACAAAGATGATGAATGTTTGGGGAAATTTAATGTAATGTGAATAAGGATGCTAAGTGATATGATTAGACATATTAGAGCAGGAAATAATTTGGATATGGTTCTCAGTCAGAGGTAGGTAAGAAATAAAAAAAAAAAAATTGTTTTGGGTGGCTTCTGGTAAAAATATGAATCTGGTTTCTAGAACGCACAATGCTTCTCGAACGATTACTTGTTGTCGTGTTAGAGAGAATCATATCGGAAGGAAAATACAGAGACAAATCCTACACCAACCGTGGAAAAACAGAGTGAGCACGTAACGTGGTGGCCCTGCTTGGCAAAGATAACCAACCTCAAAATTAGTGCAGTCCCTTGAGTTGATCGATAAGTTTGTGGCACAGAGTAATTCATGATTGCATTTTATGTTTTTCCTTTGTGTTTCGCTGAAGAGGTAATTCAGTATGGAAAATATGTTACTAATGAAGCATTAAATAAAAAATAGAAAAAAAAAAAAAAAAAAAAAAAAAAAAAAAAAAAAAAAAAAAAACAGATCTAATTAATAATAATAGTTAAGCCAATAGGCGTCCCTCTTATTGGAGTTGGGTACTTTAATTATTTTCTTAATTAATCTTTTTGATTGGATTACCTAAATTAAAAGATGCCAGTATAGTCTCATGGTTGCCACTATATCAATGGGTAGAATTCACACCACTAACTTACTTGCATGTCTAAATCACATGTTTAAAGCATATTTAAATTATTTTTTTACAAAGAATGATTAAAAATTTACCATACCATTTGTTAATCGCCACCTGTTATGATAAAGACGAAGTGGAAAGATTAAAAATGGTTGTGAAACGTACGGATCGCCATCACCATCCGTTTCAATTACTTTAGGAACACCAATAGTTTCAGTTCCGCCTATACATCACTCACTATTTCAATTCTCCTATACGAAACGTGGCCAGAGGGATGTAAGACATTGATTTAGCATGGCAATCACTAACAGTGTCAATTTCATATAGCCATCACTTACCATTTCAATTGGCCTCCTCCATGCAGATAACCACACATTAGATGAAGCTTGGCTCGACTGATGTAACATAGTGTATGTCCCAAAAATGTAAGATAGTGTATGTCAGGAACTATGCGTCTAATGCAAATTGATACAGTTGCAGAGATTTGACGGATGAATGCATGATCCCCTCAAAGACATGGGAATAACTCTTGTTAAGGGGATATGCCATGAAGGCTGGCCATTATGGATGAACTGTGTAACCCAAAGCAGAGTCTAATACTTGCTCTTATATTAATCATCACTAGTTTTTTGCTTGATTCTTATCGTGTCAATTTGGTGCTATCATTTATTTTGCAAAGAATCATGGGTTACCTTCGCCTGGTCCCTCTATATCAATATATGAATCCCATCCCTAACACCCTCACCCTCGATCGAATCAATTGGTGGAATTCCTTATAACAACAGCTCTGTTCATAAGGTGATTGAACCTAATATCGGTGAATATTTTTCTGTTTTCTCGTTGATAATAGTCAATAGTATTGTGAGAAATATTTTAGATGGGTCAACGAATTTCAATAATATTTTACGATACTTTTATAATAAGTTTTAGTTAATTTAATGGGTTCTAAGAAATGGGAACAAAATTGAATTGAAGTTTGTTTGTGGATGGATGCATGGTAAGCAATGCAGAAGGGGAGGTGTAATGCTCTGAAGGTGGAAATCGACCTAAGACACACTCGAGCAACCATAAGGAAAGCAATTTTAGAAAGGGAATAGAAACTGGAGTCAAGGAATTTCTCTGTTCCAACCAGCCACATCTACCGAAATGCTCGAGCCTTTCAGCAGTAAAAATTTATTTCAAAAATATATATACACACGTTGGTTCATGATATCTTAAATACATGGATTTCGGTCACTCTTAGTAGAGCTTATTTTATTTGAATTTTTTTGTGCTTTGGTCATCAGGAGTTACAGGGAATTGGAGAAGCGTTTCAAGATCTTTGTATATTGAGAGGGGGAACCACCTCTGGTTAAGTTTTGATTAGTAGGTAGGAGGACAAGCACCTGAATAAAGTTTGCCCTAAACTCCATCATCCTACAGATTTTGGGCTGGTTACTGCATGTATGTTAATTCTACAAATGGACATGAAAAATATAGAAAGATGGCTTATTTTAATAAGTCGATACATGAGTTTCTGTGTAAAGACAGAGTATAGTAGAGAAACTAGGATTTAAGTGTATTTCCTTCGATATGCAAAAGATCAACGACGTAGATAGAAAGGACCCGGAACTGTCAGATTTTTCAGATCGACAGATAGTAATGGTGAAAGAGCGCAAAGTTAATTCGCGGGGAATGGTTTTGCAACAATAAAAGTGGTATTTCGGGTGCCCTCAAACCCTTGAGCAGTATTGAAGGGTGAGCACCCAATGCTGCTCATCGAGCAACATGTAGCAATGAGGAGGACAGAGGAAACCTCTTTTTGGGCGGTTAATCCTCGGGCGAGTAGTCCACCTGAAATCTCTTACAATTGTTGGATCTAGCACGTGCAAATCAACAGTTGTGGTTTGTCGTGCAAGTTGGTTGATCTGGCCAGCGACAACCATTGGATTGAGTACCAGATCAACGGCTAAGATCTAATCGCAAATTGCATTAAAGTGAGGTCAAGGGACAACAGTGTTATAATTTTGGTTTGGTGATTTAGTGACGCGCCGTTAGCCGTTGGATCCGAAATTCGAATCAACGGTGAAGATTGGGCTGATCGGAGATCGGTGATTGAAGAGCACCGATGGACCAAGAGTGCGAACCCACCGATATTTATTCTTGTAGGTGTAAAAGATTTGAAGTCAGGCCTTTTAGGTGTTGAGCGGGAATTCCCATGTTTTCCTTTGTCTTCTGATGAAGAGGCCGCTCCATAGATGACTTTTGAAACATTGTTTGAACTTCAATTTTGTAGTGGAATTTTATTTGATGTAAGGAAAACAAAAAATATATGTTAAGACTCAATGTTATTTCTGTGGTTGTAATGTTGGTTAAATTGATTATTTCAAACTCTAATGTTGTTTTTATGTACAAAATTGTATATCTCTAGTCTTAAAATGTCTTGTTATGTTGTTCTTCTTTAAATCTAATGTGTGCAATTTAGATGTGTTTTCTTCATTTATGTTGCTTTGCTCCAATGGGAGTGTTACTATTTTATCTCTTTCTCTTGCATTTATGATTGTTGTGGTCTTTTATGTAGATCCCTTCACTTTGTTCACGTCTTTCATAAATGAAGATATTGTTTACAAATCTATAATATTATTGGTCGGATTTTATGTTCTAGGTGATTATATCAATATTCTTGAGATTTATACTATTAATACATTCATGTATTGATATCAATGTATTTATGGCTTAAATTCTATTCATTGTTTATAATGTGGTGATATAAATGTGTTATTATTAATGTAATGACGATTTATCATGTTTTAGTGCTTTATGGTTTGCAATGTGGTTCTTATATTGGTTTTGGTTTATGTTTTCTTATTATTTTTTGTGTTATAGCATTATTTATGTTTATATATTGATGCCATGGATTTAGGGCTTAGGTTCGTTTTACTATTTGCTTGGGTTTATAATATTAAATGATTAGGTTTATTTGTTCTTTAAGTTTGCAATGTTAATAATTCCTTTGGTTTATCATTTATTTCCTTTGTTTTATTAATACCCAATATTAAGGTTTAAATAATAGTCCTAAGGTTTAATATTAATCCCTTACATTTACAATGTTTATTCCTTCAATTTATTGACGTACTACTTTCATAATATTAACGATCCCTAGGGTTTATTGATCCATTAGGTTTATAATATTCATAGTCACATGGGTTGATCAATTCGTTGGGTTTAAGAAACTAATTCCTATTAATGCCTTGCCATTTTTGATCGCTTTGGTTTCTAATATTTTTCCCTTGGGTTTATTAATTCCTAAAGGTTTATAATATCAAATTATTGGTTTTTTTGTTCTTCAAATTTTTAATATTAATAATTCTTTGGGTTCATAATCCCTTGAGGTTTTAGTGTTAATCCCTTGGGTTTATTATTCCTTTGGATTTATTATATGAATTCCTTGGGTTCATTATTCCCTTGAGTTTATATTATTAGTCATCTTTGTTTAATAATATTGCCTTAGGTTCATAATCCCTTGGGGTTTTAGTATTAATCCCTTGGGTTTATAATATCAATTGCCTGGGTTTATTATTCCCGAGTCAAACATGTTTTATTATAATATCGAGCATGGCCCGACATGGAATTGTGATAGGGATTGTCTCAATATGTAAATCAATGATGGTCGATCATGTTGATTTTAATGTTTATAATATTAGTCACTTGGATTTAATATTATTCCCTTGGGGTCTTAGTATTAATCCCTTCGTTTTATTATTCCTTTGGGTTTCTCATATTAATCCCTTGGGTTTATTATTCCCTTAGGTTTATAACATCAATCATGGTAAACCATTATCAATCATAGCCAACCATGCTTGAATGCCACATTGTGACAAGGATTGTCTCACCATGAAAATAAATAATAATCCCTTGGGTTTATTATTCCTTTGGGTTGATTATATCAATCCCTTGGGTTTATTATTCCCTTGGGTTTATATTATTAGTCCTTTTGTTTAATAGTATTCCCTATGGGTTTACCAATGTTGGGTTTATAATATTAGTCCCTTGGGTTTAATATTATTTGCTTGGGTTCATCACCCCTTAGGGTTTTAGTACTAATCCCTTCGTTTTATTATTCATTTCAGTTTGTCATATTAATCCCTTGGGTTTATTATTCCCTTAGGTTTATAATATCCATCATGGTAAACCATTGTCAATCATATCCAACCATGGTCAACCATGCTTGAATGTCACATTGTCACAAGGATTTTCTATTCATAAAAATAAATGATGTTCATTTTAGTGTTTGTAATATTTATATTTGGGTTTACAAATGTTGGGTTTATAATATTAGTCCCTTGGGTTTAATATTATTCCCTTGGGTTCATAATCCCTTGGGGTTTTAGTATCAGTCCCTTGGGTTTATTATTCATTTGGGTTTATAATATCAATCCCTTGGGTTTATTATTACCTCATGTTTATAATATCAATCATTGTCAACCATGGTTTAATGTCACATTGTCACAAGGTGATGTAGGGTTACCTGCGCTTACACCCACAGTATGCATGTGAAAAGCATCAGCCCATTTGTCCCAGGTATTTTAAATCTCTAAGGAGTCAAAATATCTAACCTCCAATGGTTAAGGCCCTATTAATCAACATAAGATAACCAACATACAGTATTCACTTATTGGGGCTTTAATCACCCCTTAACCTTCAAATAAGACATTATTAAAGCCTTTCTTTTAAATCCTTCCTATCGGACTAAAACCCTCTCATTAACCTTTATATATGTTAATATCGAGACTTTCTTTACCCTTCTAAACCTTTGTTACCCCTTAACCACACACATAGACACACACATACACACACACACACACACACATATATACATAACCATTCCTTCTTTAAACCTTGGTTATATATGTTTAAACGCATAAACCTTCTGCCAGTGCTATTTTCCTTTATAAACCTTTTATAAAGGAAATGTGCACAAAACATACCTTTCCGCTTTTTACAACCTTTGCATGAATTTCGAGGTTCCACCTTTATCGATAATCACAATCACCATAGTTTGCGGTCACATTAACATGTGGTTCCCATATCCTTCGATATGCGATTATCCTCAAAACTCAAAACATATTAACTACACCATATAATACCATCGAGTTCGCTCCTTTGTATGTCACATTACTTCTCTGCGATTAATCTTCTCCCGAAAGATCCAACTGTTCACGGTAGATTTTGGGTTGACAAGACACAAAGGGGTTAACTGCCGGATAAAGTGGTTTCACCACACTCCTCCTCTACTACGTGTCCTCCGATTTGTGGAATTGGAGCCAAAACTCTCAATACTACTTACCACTGCTTTGCCGCTCGAAATACCACTCAAGGTTATAAACCCGCCTTTTTACTATGTCAACTCCTGCACTCTTCCATATGTGACGACTGTCGATCTACTTATTGGACGGTTCCGATAGTTCCTTTAAGTTACTCTGTTGTTTAATCTGGATCGTTGATCACTGAGATCCAACGGTTACTATGTGCCAACGCCTCACTTCTCTGCTTGTCCCTTTTTTACTTTGACTTTACGCTATTTTCATTGTTTCCTCTGTGGGTTTAAGGTTTTCTTCAAGGTTTACATTTATAATATTATTGTTGGGATTTCATGTTCTACGTGTTTATATCAGTACTTTTGAGATTTATACTATTAATACATTTATATATTGATATCAATGTATTTATGGATTAAATTCTATAGATTGTTTATAATGTAGTGATATAAATGTGTTATTATTAATGTAATGATGATTTATCATGTTTTAGTGCTTTATGGTTTGCAATGTGCTTCTTATATTGGTTTTGGTTTATGCTTTTTATTATTGTTTTGTGTTATAGGATTATTTATGTTTATATGTTGACGCCATGGATTTAGGGCTTAGGTTCGGTTTACTATTTCCTTGGGTTTATAATATTAAATGATTAGGTTTATTTGTTCTTTAAGTTTGTAATATTAATAATTCCTTTGGTTTATCATTTATTCCCTTTGTTTTATTAATCCCCAATATTAAGGTTTAAATAATAGTCCTAAGGTTTCATATTAATCCCTTAGATTTACAATGTTTATTCCTTCACTTTATTGACGTGCTACTTTCATAATATTAACAATCCCTAGGGTTTATTGATCCATTAGGTTTATAATATTCATAGTCATGTGGGTTGATCAATCCATTCAGTTTAGAAAATTAATTCCTATTAATCCCTTGCCATTTTTGACCCTTTTGGTTTCTAATATTTTTCCCTTGGGTTTATTAATTCCTAATGGTTTATAATATAAAATTATTGGTTTTCTTTGTTTTTCAACTTTTTAATATTAATAATTCCTTGGGTTCATAATCCCTCGAGGTTTTAGTGTTAATCCCTTGGGTTTATTATTCCTTCGGGTTTATTATATCAATCCCTTGGGTTCATTATTCCCTTGGGTTTATATTATTAGTCCCTTTTGATTAATAATATTGCCTTAGGTTTATAATCCCGTGGGGTTTTAGTATTAATCCATTGGGTTTATAATATAAATCGCTTGAGTTTATTATTCGCGAATCAAACATGGTTTATTATTGTCGACCATGGCTCAACATGGAATTGTGACAAGAATTGTCTCAATAAGTAAATCAATGATGGTTGATCATGTTTATTTTAATGTTTATAATATTAGTCCCTTGGATTTAATATTATTCCCTTGGGTTCATAATCCCTTGGGGTCTTAGTATTAATCCATTTGTTTTATTATTCCTTTGGGTTTCTCATATTAATCCCTTGGGTTTATGATTCCCTTAGGTTTATAATGGCGATCATGGTAAATCATTGTCAATCATAGCCAACCATGCTTGAATGTCCCATTGTGACAAGGATTGTCTCACCACGAAAATAAATAATAATCCCTTGGGTGTAAAATTCCTTTGGGTTTATTATATCAATCCCTTGGGTTATTATTCCCTTGGGTTTATATTATTAGTCCCTTTTGTTTAGTAGTATTCCCTATGGTTCATAATCCCTTAGGGTTCTAGTATTAATCCCTTGGGTTTATAATATTAATCACTTGGGTTTATTATTCCTGAGTCAAACATGGTTTGTTATGATGTTGACAATGGTCCAACATGGAATTGTCATAAGGATTGGCTCAATATGAAAATCAAAGATGGTCCATCATGTTTATTTCAATGTTTATAATATTTGTCTTAGGGTTTATATACGTTGGGTTTATAATATTGGTCCCTTGGGTTAAATACTATTCCCTTGGGTTCATAACCCCTCGGGGTTTTAGTACTAATCCCTTCGTTTTATTATTTGTTTCGGTTTCTCATATTAATCCATTGGATTTATTATTCCCTTAGGTTTATAATATCGATCATGGTAAACCATTTTCAATCATAGCCAACGATGGTCAACCATGCTTGAATTTCACATTGTCACAAGGATTTTCTAATCATGAAAATAAATGATGTTTATTTTAGTGTTTGTAATATTTATATTTGGGTTTACAAATGTTGGGTTAATAATATTAGTCCCTTGGGTTTATTATTCCCTTGTGTTCATAATCCCTTGGGTTTTTAGTATTAATCCCTTGGGTTTATTATTCATTTGGATTTATTATTACCTCATGTTTATAATATTAATCATGGTCAACCATGGTTGAATTTCACATTGTCACAAGGATTGTCTCACCATGAATAAATCATGTTTATTTTAGTCTTTGTAATACTTATATTTGGGTTTATAATATGAGTCCCTTCGGCTTAATATTATTCCCTTGGGGTTTTAGTGTTAATCCCTTGGGCGTAATATTATTCCCTTAGTGTTTTAGTATTAATCCCTTGGGTTAATTATTCATTTGGGTTTATAATGTAAATAAGTTGGGTTTACTATTCCCTTAGGTTTATAATATCAATCATGGTCAACCATTATAAATCATAGCCAACCATGGTCAACCATGTTTGAATGTTGCATTGTGAGAAGGATTGTCTCACCATCAAAATAAACTATGTTTATTTTAATGTTCGTAGTATTTATATTTTGGTTTATCAATATTGGGTTTATAATATTAGTCCCATTGGTTTAATATTATTCCCTTCGGTTCATAATTCCTTGGGGTTTTAGAATTAATCCCTTAGTTTCATTATTACTTTGGATTTATGATACCAATACGTTGGGTTTCTTATTCCCTTAGGTTTATAATATCAATCATGGTCAACCATGGTTGATTCTTGCATTGTGACAAGGATTGTCTCACTGTGAAAATAAACCATGTTTATTTTGATGTTTGTAGTATTTATATTTGGGTTTACCAAATTTTGGTTTATAATATCAGTCCTATGGTTGAATGTTGCATTTTGACAAAGATTATCTAACCATGAAAATAAACCATGTTTATTTTAGTGTTTGTAATATTTATATTTGGGTTTACCATATTAGTCTCGTGGTTGAATGTCCCATTTGGACAAATATTGTCTCACCATGAAAATAAATCATGTTTATTTTGGTCATTGTAATATTTACATTTGGGTTTATTATTGTTGGGTCTATAGTATTAGGCCCTTCGGTTTAATATTATTCCATTAGGTTCATAATCCATTGGGGTTTTAGTATTAATCCCTTGGGTTTATTGTTCATTGGGGTTTTAGTATTAATCCCTTGGTTTTATTGTTCATTTGGGTTTATAATATCAATCCCTTGGGTTTATAATATCAATCATTGTAAACCATTGTCAATCATAGCCAAACATAGTCAATCATGGTTGAATGTCGCATTGTGATAATAATTGTCTCACCATCAAAATAAACCATGTTTATTTTAGTGTTTGTAGTATTTATATTTGGGTTTACCAATGTTGGGTTTATAATATTAGTCCCATGCTTGAATGTCACATTTTGACAAATATTGTCTCACGATAAAAATAAAACATGTTTAATTTAGTGTTTGTAATATTTCTATTTGGGTTTACGAATATTGGGTTAATAATATTAGTCCCATGGGCTTAATATTGTTCCTTTGGGTTCATATTCCCTTGGGGTTTTAGTATTACTCCCTTAGGTTTATTATTCATTTTGGTTTATAATTAGTGTTTGTAGTATTGATATTTGTCTTTACTCGATGTGAATATTATAATATTAGTCCCACGAGTTTAATATTATTCCCTTGGCTTCATAATCCCTTGGGTTTATTATTCGTTTGGCTTTATAATACCAATCCCTTGGGTTTATTATTCCTTTTCGCTGATAATATAAATCATGGTAAACCATTTCCAATCATAGTCAAACATTGTCAACCATGGTTGAATGTCGCATTGTGACAAGAATTGTCTCAGGGTCAAAATAAACCATGTTTATTTTGGTATTTGTAGTATTTACATTTGGGTTTACCAATGTTGGTTTTATAATATTAGTCCCTTGGTTGAATGTCACATTTTGACAAAGTTTGACACAGCATGAAAATAAACCATGTTTATTTTAGTGTTTGTAGTGTTTATATTTGGGTTTAACAATGTTGGGTTTATAATATTAGTCCCATGGGTTTAATATTATTCCCTTGGGTTTATAATCCGTTGGAGTTTTCGTATTAATACCTTAGTTTTATTATTCATTGGGGTTTATAATATCAATGCCTTGGGTTTATTATTCACTTAGTTTTATAATATCGATCATGGTCAACCATTGTCAATCATAGGCAACCATGGCCAACCATGGTTGAAAGTGACATTGTGATAAGGATTCTCTCACCATGAAAATAAACCATGTTTACTTTTATCTTTCTAATATTTATATTAGTGTTTACCAATGTTGGGTTTATATTATTAGTCCCTTGGGTTTAACATTATTTTCTTCGGTTCATAATCCCTTGGGGTTTTGATGGTAGGGTTACGGGTTTATAATCCGTTGGAGTTTTCGTATTAATACCTTAGTTTTATTATTCATTGGGGTTTATAATATCAATGCCTTGGGTTTATTATTCACTTAGTTTTATAATATCAATCATGGTCAACCATTGTCAATCATAGGCAACCATGGCCAACCATGGTTGAAAGTGACATTGTGATAAGGATTCTCTCACCATGAAAATAAACCATGTTTACTTTTGTCTTTCTAATATTTATATTAGTGTTTACCAATGTTGGGTTTATATTATTAGTCCCTTGGGTTTAACATTATTTTCTTCGGTTCATAATCCCTTGGGGTTTTGATGGTAGGGTTACCCCGCTTACACCCACAATATGCATGTAAAAGGCATGGACAATTTTTTTCCGAGGAATTTAACTCTCTAATGAGTCAAATCTTCAACCATGAATAGTTAAGGCCCTATTCATCAGTTACTTTATATCGGAACTCAATCACCTCACTTAAACCTCCTATCATGACTTTAAACCTCCTCATAACCTTCATTATCTCTTTACCCACATATATATAACCTTTCCTTTCTTTAGGCTTGGTTAATATATACTTATGACATAAAATATTCTATCGGCACTATTTTCCTTATAAAACTTTTTACAAAGAAAATGCCACAAAACATGCCTTTTTGCTTTATACGGCCTCTGCACGTCTTTCGAGGTTCCACCTTTATGACAATCAAGTATCGACTCCTCCGTAGTTCACAATAATACACATCCCCTCCACACCCGATATGCGATTAACTGTTGGACTTCATAAATGCGTCCATATAACCCCTTCGGAGCCTTTTACACTATCGGGAGCATTAATCTTTCGGTTTTCCTTTAAAATCCCTGCGGGACAACAAAATATCAAAAATACACAGAAATACGGGAAATTCAAAGGAAAACTCCGTCGAAACACAAATCTGGATCCATAATATTATGAACCCGAATCTATGAATCGTCGAGTCCGCACCTTTGTTACTTTTCCACAGCGCTCCATCCTCCGAAACCTCTGATCCTTAATCAACAATCGCTATCAGCGTATCGATATATCGCATATTGACCATCGGAGTATCGGGCCATCGAATATCGACACTTCCTTTAGCCATACCCCTTCCACTTGAATGCACCGATCCCCGATTACCTTACAGACCGAATAAGATTATCGGTTACGCTTTATAAGATTTCGAGTCTGGCTACCAAATCGCATATTGCTCTTTCTTTTCGGAAAAGTTCATTCCTCCCTTTGGATGATTGCAATGCAACATTCAATAATATTATTGATTATATTATTATTATTATTATTATTATTATTATATTTGTATATTATATATAATAAAATATAATTAATATAATAAATATAAATAACAATTTAGTAATTATATATTATTAATAATATATATTATATTTGTAAATATTATATAAATATATAATATTAATAATCAATATTATTAATAACTATTATATTAACAACCATATATTTCTATATATATTATATAATATTAATAATAATAAATATAAACTCCTAATAAATATAATAATAATGATTATATTATTATTATGATAATAATTATATTTGTATATTTATAATAAGTATAAATAATATAATATAATATTATTATAATATTAATAAATATTATTAATAAACTATATAAATATTAAACAAAGAGAATAAATATATATATATTAATTATAGAAGTATTATATTAATATTATAATATACATATAATAAACTCTTAGTAATATTATAATATATTGATATGTTATTTTATTATTATAATAATTATATTTTGTATATATTATTAATAATATAATATTATAATCAATTATTATTATATATGTGTTATTATAATAATATACTATTATTTTTTTTTAAATTTTATACTATTAGATTATTTAAATAATATAAAATAATCTAATATTATTATGAACTATTCTTATTATTAATTAATATGTATTAGAAGTTTATATAATTATTATAAATTAATATATATATTTATATAGTAATATATATAAATAATCTGGTTGTTAATATTTTAATAATCCTATATAGTTATTAATAATCCCAAATACTCATAATAATTATTATTGTGGTTGATATAGGCATATTGGTGTATAATAACAACATTGGAAAATGTGGTTGTATATATGTTTCATATATTCCTATCAATGTTTATCAATCACATTGATAAATGTGGTTGTGCTAGTAATATAAATTACGTATTAAGTGGTTTTGCATTGTATGTAGTTAAGTGGGTTTGTGTTATAGTAGTATTGTGATGGGTAACCTTTTGTTAAGTCTTAGTGTTGTAAGAATTAGGGTTAGCTTAGTTGGTTAAAGAGCTTTTGTTATTCACAATGTGAGTTTTTCATGATGGCACGGAGAAGATCTTCCCATCAAGATCTATTGGTATAAATCGATCAATGTTGTTATATGCCGGTATAGTAGGAAAATTATTCTATCTTATTGAAGTAAATTTTCTATTTTTATTAATAGAAATGTTTATGTTGAAAAAATATATTAGCATGTAAGACCTCAATATGGAAGGTGAACATATATGCAGTTCGCATACGTCCTTATGGAATATTGAAGTGACTTGAGAACCCATGTCAACCATAAAATACAGATGTCACAACATGTCAGAGCTAAAGTAGAATCAGAGAAAGAAGAAGATGAAACCTGAACAACATCATAAATCACCAACTAAGGGACAATACACTGTGTAACAATCTTTCTTGGAGAAAAAAAATGGAGTAAGAGTAGAATCTCCCAATGTGTAATTTTAGACAAAAATCATCCATCTATCATAATTCGCATAGCAATTCAAGACGTAATGTATAATCTCGATGGAGATCTCAGTCTTCGAGGCAGTGAATGGACAAGCAACCCAAGTCTATTGTGTACAAACTCTCCCTTGATGCCGCTATGGTAGCACAACTGTTGGTCTAGAAGAAGTGAAAAGTTGCAACACTCTGGAAGTTGATGTCACATGGGACTTTGGATGTCACCTATGGTCATTGGTTGTTGAAATAAAGTTGCAACGCTCTGGAAGTTGATGTCACATGGGACTTTGCATGTCACCTATGGTCATTAGTTGTTGAAATAAAAGGAAATAAGTGAAGGATTGAACAAGGTATGTCTTCAGTGGACCCTCCATAATCTACCCCTTGAAATCTAGTAACAAGAAGATAACCGAGTTGCTAAAATTTTCACAAAGATCAATATAGAAGGAAAGTTTTCAAAGATTTAAACTATGTTAGGAAAATTAGAAGTTAATTAAGTCCAAATAATGTGTCTTTAAGTTATTGTTTTTCTTAAGTTTATTTTTGTTAATCTGATAGTTGTAATTATGTTATTGATATGGAGTGATGTGATGGTTCATATTCTCCTTGATTCTATTGGCTTTTTGTCATGGATTAAAAATTGATTGGTCTTTCATATCCTTTTAAAAAGTAGGGAGGGGAATTTTCCACTTATTCATTGTGATAGATGATCTAATCTATTTTCCTTTTCGATTGATATATTTCCTCAAGTAGCCATGTTGATTGCAATCATGATGTTTTCAATCATTGATTGTTTTACTATCTTAGAGTATTCAAAATGTAGACATTGGTGCATTAACATAATATTTTTGTGTGTGAGTCGTTGGTTTAAGTTGTTCAACCTCTATGTATTTGTGTTGTTATTCGAACAAAGAATTAATGCCATAGTAAATAGATAATACCGAAAATGTGAAACCCAAGTAGTGATAGTAACTTCCCTTGTATTGAATTTTGATGTTTTATTCATGTTATTGTACTTTAATATTTTAAAAATAATAAAATAATATGGATACTTTATAGACAAGGAGAGGTGTCCCCAAATTATTATGATCAAGCAATTTTGAACTATGCCTAGGGAAAGAAGGAAATAAGCAATTTTAAAATGAAAATTATCTTAAATGCATGAATCAAAATGAGATGTCCAAAAAATGATATGAAACATAGTTTGATTAAACAATAGAATCATCTTAAATGTTTGGAGAAATAGGTGTGAGGCATGAAGGGAAAATATCAAGCTAATTCTATGATCTGAACTATACAAACTTCTAAGTTTAAAGGGATTGATGGAGAGGATAATCAATATAAGGAATGTTGATGGAAGTTACTTTATGTTGAACGAGCGACGAATAGAGCTTAGGTATTAGATATATATTGCCGATCCACATTCCCCATCCTCAAGGAGGTGAATGGCCTATAACCTTTACTAAGCCGGGTGTTATGAATATAATATAGATACAAATAATAAAAATAGTAAATCATTACAATAATAACTAATTATTATTTAATGGAGATATGAAGAGTTACTAATAAACTATACCCATTAGTGGAAGATGGATAAGGTTAATGGGGTAATCCCCATAGTGAGGATATTTGATCTAGGGCTTGAAGATATGGCCCATATGGTTGTGAGGGTGGATGGTTATGATAGACCCCATTGGATCTTAGGTCGCTAGATTTATTTGGGGTTGGGGAGTGGAGTGAAGGATTTTATGCATGGGTATAAATGATATTTGGAGTGTTAAACACTCAAATGAACCATTACCATGAATAAAGGAAAGGAGAATTCCTTTTTGGAACATTGATATTTGCCTTCTTTTATGTGTTTATATGTTTTATTTGACTGCAACAAATGGTCAAGGTAGGTATTTAACTACTAATATCTTTTATAGTTGGGAGATACAAATTGTGGTTTTGAGTGAAGATCCACATGTCAATTTGTATATTTTATTAGATATTATTTTACAAAGGCCTACATTGGAGGGCTAGGGACCTATTGGTGGGTTAAAAAAGTTTGTATGTGTTTATACTAGCATATATATGTGTGTGTGTGTCTACTTTTTATTTATTTGATATATGAGGCTAATAATATGGTTGTGTATTTTTATAGATAATGTAAATATCCAAGTTCCTTAAAAATGATAGAAATACACAAATAGACATAGAAGAAACATATAGACATAAGACATATATGCATATATTTCTTGCAACAAAGTCATAGAAACAAAGAAACAACTAAACATAGACATACATGTATACATATGTAGGAAAGAACTAGTGAATCGAATGTAGTAAACAAACCTAGATGTGTTTGTTTGTTTTTGTGAAATGTATTTGGAACTTTGATTCATTGTAGAAAGAAATATAATTGTACAAGACATACCAATCGAACTCAAAATAATATAATTGTTATGTAAAAAGAAGTAAATTCATTTGTGCAAAAAGAACTAAATGTTTTTTACTAAAATTTATTCGTATGTGTTGGAAAAAGTGAATGCTTTCTTCTTGCTAAGGCATATGTGTTATTTGTGACATTGTTAAAAAACTAGAATGCAATAATTCACAACATCTTCAGAAACAAGGTACAAGTAACATTGGTAATATGTTGACAGTGTTGGACTTGCCAAAATTCAAGGGGTCTCCTCGATATGCGGTCCCAATTAGACTTTGCACCATTTAGGATAGAAACCCCATCTAGAATATGGCCTGGTTGTTTGCTTCTTAAAGATTTTCCTTGGCTAAAACTGTCAGCAACATAGATGAATACAAGTGTTCCTTCGAAAAGAAAATAAGTGTGCCGAGTGAGTGTCTGGTTATAGGTGTGTCAAGGTTCTTCTACTATGGAGGGAAAGAGAATGTGAGCCTTTAGAGGAGAGGTAATAGTACCACTATCGTAGAAACACACACAAACAAGAGATATCCACCTAACATCCAGCAAACTAGTCCACAAGGGTGCGACGGCCATGAAAACCACTACAACACATTCTCAATATGATAAACACTACAAATAACCAAAATAGTTCAACTACTTTAGTACAGGTGAAAAGAAACATGAATCACAAGCATTCACAAAAAAATATTACAAATATTCATATTACATGTATGAAGAACATGCTGGCCATCGGAGTTCATATATTAAGTAAAATTACCAAGACACATGTATACATCGAACAACAATAGCTCCAATAGTGGAGGTCTCAAGCCACCACTTTCTCCTCAAAAGAAATAACTTGTCTCTCTAATGCCTTGCAGTAGGAGCCAAGGTGACAAGTCCTTTACGCATACAATGAGGGTATATATATAACAAATGAGGTGATGCTTCACCTCATTATGAATCTTTGGCTACCCTCATGACTGTTTGAATTCCTATGGATTTTTGAATTTACATGACCCTTCATATTCTGTATGCGTCCTTTGGAAATCCACTTTACAATACATTTTGAATAGATAATTACATAATCCACAATAATGGCGTGGAATATGACAACTCATGAGGTGACATGACATGACACTGCTAACATGGACTGGACGATGACATGGAAATGTCATTCCATTCTTGTTGCTCCTTGTTATGCTTCTTCTTGATTATGTTCCTCTTTCCACCTCCAGTTGGCTTAGAGGTGAGGAGTCTTCAATGATATGAAGTCTTTAGTTTTGATATAAAATTTGCTTCCCTTTGCTTTGTGTTGATTGATTAGCTTGAATATTCAACCAAAAATATTTCTTTCATCATGTTTCCCTTATCCATCTCCTTCTTCATCATCCTGTCATTGACTGATAAAACACCCGCATCTATAATTCACTCATGATAAGATGTCATTAATCCGATAAACCCCTAGTCTAGGACATTGCATGTTGATCAACTAACTGAGTCGAGACAGGGTTCTAGGCTAAGGGAGAGGCTCAGTGACTATGTGGTTTCATAGCTCAAGTAGTCAATGGTGAATCTAGAGCCTTGAGACTATGCACTGTGTAGTTTAGTGTGTACTGGGTAGACATATTGCATAGTTTTGAGACTAAGTGAGTTGGGTTGAGGTGTTTTCCATTGTTTTAGCTAATTGTGAAGTTATGGAAGGCAAAGATGAATTGGTTACTCCACAATTACACATATCATGAGCTCAAGGGCAAGGCTTGAGCTCAGATACTTCATAGTGCACAATTGGGGCTAGGTTGGATGGCTAAATTACACAATTTTGGAGTTGAAGGTCTGGGTTTGGGAAAAGAGATTACGCATTGTGCAATCTTAGAGGAAGGAAATATGCATTGTGTAGCGTAATGAGGTAGGGTTTCAAATTGAGTGATGGAACTGCATAATGTGTAGTTTAGGAGGGTTAGATGAGGCTATGTTGTTGGAAATTTTTGAAATTTGGCTAAGTGTGAGATCAGTGAAACTGATGTGAAGTTATATGACTTGACTGTGATCATACAATTAGAAATATTGATTAAAAAAATAACATAGATCATATAGGACACATGAAAACACATTGCCCCTAGTGCGGAAACTTACAACAAGTGTGATACTAAAGATACACTTTATGACAACCGTGATGATACTTGTACGAAAATGCTTAAAACTTTGGGAATGAGTGCAATTAATTTTTACATGCTAGGATCAACTCATTAAAAAAAAAAAAAAAAACCCTTGAAACCACCAAAAAAACCTTACATACATCGTGTGACACTTAATCATGTGAAAACATGAATTTTTTTTTTTTTTTTTCTCGCAAAAGGGACCAAAACACTTGAAGAAAACACATAGAATGGATTTCAATCCTTGCGATCACAATATACAAGACCAAGGTAGGCTCGGAAATTTGGTGCAGGCGAAAATTTTAGATGTTGTTGTAGCATCGACAACACTCGACGACACACTGGTAGAATTCTAGCTTCTTTGTCTTGGTTGAATCTTCTATGCAGGGCCTTAGTTATTTAGACAACATTTATTCATTGTGTAGATTACTTTGGCTTCCCCACTTACCCTGTGAATAAACATGGTCCCCTTTGTGCCTTATCAATTTCAACATAATAATAAGATTCAACAATATTGCAATGTCTTGAATTAGAAAGGGTAGTGTGGTTTGCGAGCTTTATATTTGTAGAGTATAAATTTTCATATCTCTTCTTGCTCTGCTGTGAACAATCCTAGATAGTGCCTCGATGGAGTCACTACAAGAACAAAAAAATGCTCCACTAGACCAAGCCTAAACAGTACCTCGGTGGAGTTGGTTACTTCAACTCTCTGCGCATGAAGCCCTTCTTTTATTTCACCTTTATTTATATATTTAAATAGGACTATGCATTGGCACTTATTTATTTTATGGAAGGAAGAGGGATCCCAACTTTTTGAGAGAAGGAGAGGTTGTTCCTTCAGAGAAGTATATGGAGACATTTGATTTAGGTTTGCTCATTTATATTTTTCCCCTTTTCCTCTTCTACTAATTGGATAAGCGTAAAAACACAAAGACATAAGAATCGAGGATGGGTATAAGGTTTCCAAAATATAAATAAGTATCATGGTTTTGTTAGTGCATAAATCTACCTCAGGCTGAGAAAGGTAGGATCCATGATAACATCAAACCACGCTTAACCTCATAACTAGCCCTACCAGGTCGGGAGAGGGCTCTCTCCTATCAATCTCAGCAAAAATGATCAATGAGGGTTGAGATGACTTATGAGAAGATTGATTTTAGGCTAGGTATTTGTGCAAAAGGGTTTGATTGAGTTTGATTATGTTTGTTGGCTCAAATGGAAAGGCAGATTTTATGTCTGGGGAATGAGGCTTAGTTTTGCAGAGATCTCAATGGGGCAAGGTAGGAAATTGGTTTGATACTTCAAATTGAATGAAATGGAGAGCTTTATATAGATGAGGATTTGAAGACAGCAAGAAAACTTCAGGGATCCTCTTCAAACAACTGAAAACATAAACAACTAAGCAAACCTTAAGTAGAGCACTACAAATTTCAATGGATTCTACCTTTATCCTTGTTTGTTTTAGTTAAGATGAAACAAGAGAGAGAATGACATACATAAAACACATGTAAACTTACATTTACAGAAGGAAACACAAAATGAAAGCAAAATGCCACATGAATCCCATAAAGTGCTACAAACCTTGGTCTATTCCTTAGCCAAAATTGCTGAAAAATGTATACATTGAAACTCCAAGCTTTCTCAAAAGTCGAACCTTTTCTAATGACTGAAAAATCACAAGATATAGGAAAAAAACAACTCATCATAGACTTTAGGGGTTGAGCTCATAAGTTTAGGAGCTATTCTAACAAATTATCAATTGAGAACTAAAAATTCGGCAGTGGAACAACTTGCCTCTAAAAACTAGGGAACTGATTCATTCAGTTGCAAACTACTTTTTGATGGATGAATCTACCTCTATGAGTGAAAATTTAGCATAATTACATCAAGATCCATCAATTACATTAAATTACATAAGGAATTTTATATTTAGAAGGAGAAAAGTCAAACTATTAAGAAACTAGGCGAAAAACAAAGTATCTTTGGTCAAAATGAGCAAAATTCCTCCAATGTGTCGCATTGATTTCCCTATGCATAGCACCTTTTTGTAGCTTCTTTTGGAGGCTTTCCTAGTGTCCATATTCACTACAAGTGTACTTGTTGGAAAGGTCTACTTGTCTACTTTTAGAACAAGTGAAAGTTTTGAATTTGGCCTCCATTTGACCCTCCAAAATTGAGTTCTCCCAACGCTGCTTCCTATGTGTCCAAAAAGGGGCAGAAAGGTCATTTTTAGGGTGTTTTTGACCTTTTTGGGGGCTCAAAACCTGTCAAAATTTCTTGGCCATTTGTTGGCATGCATAAATTTTCCTGAAAAATCAAAAAATTTTGAGTTTTCATCAAAAGGAGACCCCCATCAAAAGTGAGCGCCAGGTGGCGCGGTGCATTGGGCAGAAAAACTTGTGTTTTGGCCCAAAAATTCCAAAATTGCAAAAAGTGTCCCAAATTTTTTGAAATTTGGGCAGAGTGTTCTCTGTTAAGTGCTATGATGGGCCAAGGAAGCTTCAGCCAAGATCTGAAGTTTGACATGCTCTTTTTTCTTCCTTGATGCCTTCTTCAACTTGGCCTTCAAAACTGTGATTCTTGCTTTGCACACCTTGCTTCTCGCCAAGTAATGATGGGCCATGTGCCTCAACATAGTATTTTTTCGTTATTGGCCTTCTCTAGCATCCTTTCCCAAGTTCAAGTTTGTTCTCTCAAGCCAAGATTCCTGGTCATGTTCAATCTCTTTCTCATACCCATGATCACTATCTCTTTCATTGTTTTCCTTTGGTTTTGAAAAATGTGGTTGTATATGGATGGTTTTGTGGATAACCGTGTGAAAATATGGTGGAAGAATGAAATGGGTAGAGTGTATGGAAGAAAGTGTAAAAATGTATGTGTGAACAGAGTTTAGGGATGGGAGTAAGAGTTTTAGGGATGTGAGTAAGGTTTAGGGATATGGATAGGGTTTGGGGAGTGTAGCATTGGGAAATTATATGTGGAGAATGGGATTAAGGGGAAAATGTATGAGGGGAGTGGGATTAAGGGGATAGGGTATCCAACCATTAGTGCAATGAAGAAAACTAGGGTTTCACCTTAGAAGCTAGGGTTTTATGGTTTTGGGGATAAGGGAGTAGGATCAGTGGAAATGAGAGGGGAAATGGGAAATGAAATTAGTGAAATGTAGTTAAGGGGATGTCAAAGTGGTAGAGGGGAATAAGACAACAAAAAGTAGCAATTTTTCAAACCCTAGGGAGATTTTCAATGAAACTGTGCAAGGAGCTAGGGTTTTAATATTTCCCTATTAAATCACCAAGAGGACTGAGACAAACTCATGCAATGAGCATATTGGAGTGTGAAATTACTTGGGAAATGAGGAATTTAACATTTTGGGAGCTTTAGTGGAAGATTTTAATGGATTTCAGGCTTTGTAGCCCAATGCACCGTGGTGCCCCAATGCTTAGCGCCAGTTATAAAATTACACTGTAAATCACTACCCATTGCATAGCGCCTTTTCGCAAGAGACTTTTGGAGGCCTTCCTGGTGTCCAAATTGGGCATAGGATATCTCATTGGAAATCATATTGAGTCTAATTTCCAACCCAACTATAATTTTTTAATTTGGAGTTGATTTTACCTATCGAAATCAAGTCTCCCAAGACTGGTCAAAATGTGCAAAATGAGGTTGCCTAAAGGCAAAGTGTTGTTGCAATCAACTTTTTAAGGTCTTCCTCAACTCCAAATTGAGCTCATGATAACTCATTTGAAATATATTTGTGTTTATTTATCATTTTATGCATCCAGAAAGTCATTATGCCAAACAAGCTAAGAGAAATATTGATTTTCCTTAGGTCACTTCAGAGGTGCATCAATTCTCCTAAGGCAACTGTATTTTTCACATTTCTATAAAACCATAACACCTGTGTAAAAATTGAAGGATTTTTTTCTTCCTCGACCTATTGTGGACAAACAACTCTCTCAGTTTTCCCAAATTCATCTTTCCTTGATTAAAAACATCATTGGAGTAAAACCTATCCCGATCTGTGGAACAGGGGATTTGTCGAAATGAAGTGAAATGAAGGGGATAAGAGGCTTCTAAATTCTTGAGAAAATTTTGGGAAGTAGGGAGGGATGTTAGGAAGTAGGGGAAAGTGGAATTTCAAAGATTGAGTGAGGGCAAGGGGCCCAAAAGGGAAAAACACAGGCCTAGCCTAGAAAATCGTCAAGTTGTAGCAAGAAACTAGGGTTTGTGCGAAAATGAGGAATTTGGGGGATCTTAGTGATGCGAAGTGTTTAGTAAGGTACATTAAGGATAGGGGAAGGTGTATGAACATCAGATACAAGTTTTGCTGATTATTTGACCATCCAAGAGAAATTACCTTCAAAACCCTAGGAGAGGGAAATGAACCTTACCTATGCACAACTGAAGCATGAACAAGGTGTAAAGTGAACCAGTGGAACTTGACATGATGATGATAAACTCTTGAATGATGTTTCACTCAACTGAGTGGTGACATGGACTAACGTTTGGACAACTTCGAAAGGAGTGAAAACAAACCCTATACCTAATACCTAGTGACCAAATTTTACTTGAAGACTCACTGAAAGGAAAAAGTTTGACCTTAACACCTTAAAATAACTTTGTAAGAGCATGTTTGATCATTGGAGGAAGGCTTCAAAGACTAACACTAACATTGGCTCCAATGGGGATGGTAGTTCCTTGGAGGTGCCAAGAACGACAGATCTTTGGGAGAGCAGACTAGTGCCTTATCCATTGGGCAATGGAGTAAAAAACTCAAGCTGAAATGCATGACTGAAAACTGACATCTTGACGACACAAACTGACTCTCACTCAACTAAAAACTGACTCGACACTTAAACACAACTGATAAACTGGAAATGATGCTCAAAGTAGAGCTTAGTCATCAAAACCTACTTTAACAGTTTCATTCATCACCTAATCAAGTGAAATGAAACAACCAATGCAACCAAGTAATAATTCCGACTGCTGTTTGTATTCTCCACAAGTGCTTGCTTATGAAAAACAAGAGTGAACTATGAAAAGGCAACTCCCATGACAACTTGGAAATAGATTCGTTGAATGATATGGATTGTCTATCCACCTCCAAAAACACAGTATAAGGATCTTGAAATTCATGCACATTGGGACTTAGCTCATCTAATGAAATACTTCTCTTCTCTTTATACCATGCATGCAAACTTTTACCTGAGCTTTGTGACGAGACTCCTGCTAAAAATGAAAAAGAAACTGGCTACCGGATCAAGTTTGTATCAGTACACGCTTCAAGATCACATTTAGTCAATGGAGAAGGACTTTGACTGCAAACATCATCCAACACATCAGCTATTGGATCATGAAAAGCATGAAAAGACCGCTGCAACCCATTTTCTATTGTTTCTGATGAGATTACATGATTTTCTACAGGCTGCTCATCCTTTACTGAAAATGTACTATGCAAATTTTCCTTCAAAAATTGAAATGATTCAAAGCAGAAAGGTACGAAATCATCTTGCATCATTTAATCACACATGCCAGCTTCTAAGTATTTGTCTGCAACTTGACAATCAATGGCATTCAGGGGTTGTAAATCTAGATATGAGAAGTCTTGAACAAGGTTTTCATTGTCCTCAAGATGGTCCAGATCAAGACTTGTCAGCAGTTGATTTCTAATTGCATGAATGTTGTCTCTGATGAACTGAAATGAAGCAAAACAAAAAGGTAAAGATCCTTCACTTACTTCAAAATTTGCTGCACTTTCCTCGTCACTATCATAGCTGATATGCATCGGCTAATCACTGTATTCAAGCTACTAAAACTGAACTTCCTCCTCCCACAAACTAGCTGCTGATTTATCTACATGATTAACTTTTGTTTGGAGAACATAATCATCATCATACAGATCAAACTGAGGAAAATCATGAGTATAAAAGACATCATCAAGCATACATGTCATATCAACACATCTCTCTTCTCCAAGAAGATCTATAAAACAATCATTATTAGATCTATGACAACTGGGATAAGAAAGAAAATGTTTTGGAGTAGCAACTTGTTCTTCTTCAATTAGTGAGTGATGGGCTTGAACATTATACTCATTCCTTGTGGTGATCCTTTGCATCATCTCTTCCACTACACTTGCCAAAATGTCAAGCTTTACATCTAGAGATGTCGATTTCTCCAGATTTGTGTTTTTCATCTCTTCTTCCTTCAACTTTGCCCTTCAGATCAACAAATGAGCCTCTACATCTATTGCATTGTTTTGCATCTCTTCAAGTGTTGCAAGGTTATTTTCTCTCAGCTAAAACTCCATTTCCAGATCAAAGGCACCCAGTTAGTGCAAGAGATCAGATCAAGGAGGAG
>APFE030491948.1:3016-15323 GCA_000404065.3 Pinus taeda | reverse complement strand
ACTATTTATTCAGGTGCTATTTAATCATTTGCCTTGTTTGCGTTTGCAGGTTTATGACAAAGGAACTTACTTCGATCAAAGGAGCGAAGGCATCCCCAAACTTGCGTTGGACATGAGGTAAGCCTTAAACACATTTGTTTGCCATTATTTATAAAGCACATTTAGAGAAAGATAGTGTCTGGTTGGTTTGCTTGTCATTAGGTCTTCTTTAGATTCTAGGAAGGTCTACCTTGTCCGCAAGATCGACTCATTCCGCGTGACAAAATGGCGACTCCACTGGGGACTTGATTGTTTTCCTTGTTTTTACTTTGACCTGAGAAACTTCTCTTTTTGTTTCTGGTTTTGGCTTGTTGTGTGTGGACTTGGGTGGATTTAGTGGATCTAGGTTTGTTTTTGCTTTTCATTACTTTAGGAGAAGTCTGCAGTCTATGCTTGTATCACAGTGCGTATCAGTACGCACTTTTACTTTGCACACAGAGCGTACATGCACCTGTGTAAACTCTGAACCTGCGTACCCTGCTAAAATTTTGAAAATTTTGAATTTTACTCTTTAAATTAGTTTCATTTTGGTTTAGCAGTTGTTATCCTCTGCCCAGACCTGCATGTGACTTGTTAAAAGATTTCCTTGGTTTAATTTCATTGGTGTTAGGGTTTTAGGTGAAATTCCTAGGGGTTTTGCTTGTTGGGTTTGTTTTTCGATTTGGTTGTGTAGTGGCTCTGAGCTTAGAAGCTGTAGGGACTTCATATCACCTTAGTGTCTATCAGCCTTCTTATGAGTTTGACCATTTATGAAATCTCCCCTTTGAGGAATCCGCTTTGAGTTTTCTCTTTACAAAACTTCGAAAAGCTTGTGATTGAAAGTTTGGATTTTCATTTTCAAAAGGAAAACAAAATTGGTTGTTCTTGACTTATTTGTGATTCTGGACAAATTGGTCCTTGGTTTGCTTATAGCCAAGTAAAACATCCTCGAAAAGACTTTTGTGAGCTTTTACTTCAAATAGGTTTTCATAGTTTGTAGATCTTAAGTTTGCTTTATTCATAGTTTTCTCAAATATTTGCTTTAGTTATAGTTTTAAATGTTTTAAAAAAGTATGAAAGATCTCTTTTGAAAAAGTTTGTCTTGGTAGCATTTGAGTGTTTGAATGAAAAAGGGAATTCTTGTGAAAATAATTAGTTGTCTCGTTTTGAGTGCATTGAAACGAATACTCTTCTTTCGATTTGATTGTTAAGAAAGATTTGTGTTTTCAAGTACTTGCATTTTCCAACTCTTTCCAGCTAGAACTTCATTGAAGAGAAAAGATCATTTAATCATCTTAAGTGCATTTTTGTAGTGATTTTGAGTCAAGTCTTTACACCACAAGTTTCATCTCCATCACCTCTTGACTTAATCAAAAGCCACTAAAAATCACGCTTAAAATAAAATCAATCTAGCAATTTTTTTGTTTTTAGGACTCTAATACACCAACATAGCTTAGGCTAGTATCTTGGAGTAGGGAGTAATTAACTCTCTGAGATAGTAAAACAAACAAGTATCTTTATCTTGTTGTAGGAGAAATCCAATTGTTGCATCTATGCTCTGGGAAAGCTCCTCTTAAAGGAGAAGCACAAGATCATGTCCGAACCAGTGTGGGAATCAATCCTTCCTCATTGGGAACGACGCCAGATATTCACGTATTACAAACGGTAAACCTCGGATTAACCATTGTCGAGGAGCCTGGGGTCACTTGTTGGTAAACCTCGGATTATGTTGAGGAGCCTTCAAGGGGATTGAGCTTGTTACTCTGCCCTTGCGTGCATATCAGATCATAGACTCTTCCCCGAGGTGTATTTGTTTCTGTTGGTAACCTTAGTGACCATATTCTCTAGGATTCTTCCTAAGGTGACGGTGGCGGGAAGATCCCACTGTACCTGGAGCAGACGTCGGCTAGACTCACTTGGATTTTCTGGGGGGTTCTCTTCACTCGAGACGGTTAAGTGGAGAAACTTGTCCAGTCTATTCATTAAGCAGGTTGTCGGGGTAACTGTTCCAACCGCTATTTCTGTATCGAACTCTGCGACGTTGGATTTCATCACCAACTAGTGTTTTCGGTCCGAAAAGTTACTGTTTGTGTATGATTGATTTCTTAGATTCTTTAGGCGTGTGATTCAATTTGTTTGGTTCTTTAGAGGCTTTAGGTGGTTTTCATTGAAATTTTACTTTGTTTGCGTGTGAAGTAGTTAAAAGTCTTTAACTGTGGCTGAATTACCAAGGCATTCCCATAGACTTCGGGGCCAATCCCCTGAGTTTGTAAACGTGGTTGAGTTACTGAGGAAGTCCCGTAGACTTCGGGGCCAACCTCCTGAGGACATACCGAGCCAGCTTGAAGGCTTGAAAGTCCTCGTAACTCCTAGTGACAGTAGAAGTGGGTCACCTGAAGAAGACGAATCTTCTTTGGTAGTACATTCTGATTCTCAACCGTTAGTAATTTCAGAAGTTACTGGTAGTATTGCATCTACTAGTGATATAGGTGAAGAACCTGAAGTATCTGAACCTGAATCTGAAATTACTGCTACTCCCATATCAGAGTTTGTTTCTCAAACTTCTAGTGGTCCTAGTTTGCCTAGGGTAGAAACTGTAATTACCAAAGATCTTCCTTCTGGACTTATAGCTATTGAAGAGCTTGCTATTTCGGACATCAAAGAAAGCTTTCCTTTTCCAAAAGATCGACGTATCTTAGACCTTAGGGAGCGTGAATCAATCTTTTACAGTCCACCTAGGAGTAGTGCTTGGTACCATTCACTGACTAATATTTTGGAAAATCCGGGACTATGTTTTTCACCACCTCGTATTTTTTATCACCCATCACCTAGAGATTAATATCCTTTATTGAATATGTCTAGCCCGTCATCCATGTTTTCTTGATCTCCGGAAGCCTATTTTTACGGTGGTCCTTCTATTCCCGCTAGGTATCAGTCCATCTCTGGTACTTTTTCGGGAGCATCTCCTCAACCTATCGAACAGAAGTTGTTAACTGGAAGTAGTGGTACTAAACCGTTAAGTGTAGAAGATATTCTAATGATGTCAGGTTCTCAACCTCAAGGTGGCCAGTTACCGCCTAGGGGGCAACCTCAAGGTACCTAGTATGTGCCTAGGGGGCAACCTCAGGGTACCCAGTATATGCCTGGGGGGCAGCCTCAAGGTACTCAGTTTGCGCCTGGGGGACAACCTCAATGACAATACATACCTACGGGACAGTACGTTCCTCAAGGTCAACCCCAGACTCAATATGTACCCCAAGGTCAACCTCAGTATCAATATGTACCCCAAGGTCAATCTCAGTATCAATATGCACCTCAAAATCAACCTCAATATCAATATGTACCTCAAGGTCAACCCCAGTATCAGTACGTGCCTCAGGGTTATCAACCCCAAGGTCAGTACCCATCTCAAGGTTACCAACCGCCTTCTGGTCAACCATATTATCAACCCTACCCTCAACTCGGTTATGGTCCTCAATATCCTCAGGGTCCATACCCCGGAACAAATTTGGTGTGGGATCCATCTCAATCCCAGCAGGTCTGGCAACCGAACATGCAGCCGTCATCTCAACCTGGAAAACCCTTAGTTGTTGGTCCATCTCAGCAACTCGTCCAGTCTACTACTCAAACTTCTGCACCTTCTGTAGTTTCTCAGTCTGGACCTAGTACGCCTCGTACTCCGTCTCAAACGTCTGCTGCAACTAGTGCAACATCAACTCCATCTACCCCACCTTCTTCTGGAGTATTGGTAGCTCCGGTTTCTACTGTTTCTGTATCTACCCCTCAGACATCTTTACCTCAGTCTGGATCTACGGTCCAGATGCCTGTAGGAAGTACGGTTGTCACTTCTCAACCTCAATTTAATCAACCTCCGTACCAAGGACAGTATCAATACGGTCTTGCTGCGCAGCAACCAACCTATCAGTATCAACCGTACCCTGAGTATACATATCAATGACCTCAGCAACCCCAGTATGGTCCGGTTAATCCTGGTTTTCCAGGAAGTCAAAATATCCCGAATGCGATTCCCATTCCTAGTTATCCTGGATATCCTCCTTCTGGGGCTGGTCTGCAGACCCTGAGTTTTAGGGACCCTAATTGTCAGTTACCATTTATCGCAACTTTGGACTTGCCTGACTTGACGTTCCTTACGAACGATTCAATTAACTATCTTCAGTATTGGCCGCCAATGCCGCATAAGTTGCCCAGTGATATTACTAAATTTGAAGGTAAACCAGGAGAGGACCTGTCGAACCATGTGATGAATTATCATCTTTGGTGTCCGTCCAACTCCATTTCAGATGATTCTATTCGTTTACGTCTTTTTCAACGCACTCTAATTGGTCTTGCGGCCAAATGGTATATCGAATTACCGCGAGCCACTTTTTATGATTTTAGTCAATTATCTACCTCGTTTTTAACTCATTTTCAGTTGCCAGTCAGATATGACAATGGCAGGAACTATTGACTTCGTTAAAGTAGTCAACGTCCACTTACGTTTCAGATCATATCCATGAGTGGAGACGTCGACGACGTTTAGTGAAAGTTTATATCCCGAATCAGATCTTAGCTGAATGGTTTGTAAAATCTTTACTACGCAAGATCACTGAGGATGTAGCTAAAGCCAAAGTAGTTACTGAAGAGAAAGTCATTTCTCAAGCACAGTACCTTGACTTATTTTATACTCAGTCAGGTACGTTACACGAGAAGATCCCCGATCTACCCAAACAAAATCAAATCGCTGCTGCTCCTTTAGGGTCACTTGCCGTTGATGGTATGATTGGTACGGTTAATACCAAAAGTAAGAAGAAGTCTTCCAAGAATTCTTCTCCTATCATAACCTTGCCATATTCCTCGACAGGAGAGTCTTCCGTGGAACTTTCTGCCGATATTCACGTTGTAGAGTCATCTACAACTAAATCAAAAACCGGTGGTAAGAAGAAAGGGAAGAAGAAGAATAAAACAAATAAAATTTCAAAAGAGAAACCCGAAAAAGTGGAACCAACTGATGAAAAACACAAACCTCGTTATTCGTGTCTCATTTACGATGAAGAACACTATACAAGAGACTGCCCTCATCGCGCAGAGGTTGCGAAAATTGTCAAAGGTTCCCAAACTCTTGCTGTCTTGAAGGATCCTTTTCCAGCTCAAGATAGTAAGATGATAGGTTCATCCTCTAGTGCCAATGAAGAACCCATATTGATGATGACCCATGTATGGGTTGCGACTCGATCGCAAGATTATGGCAGTAAAAGTCTTGTTGATGGTAAAGAAGCAGAATCTTCTCATTCAAATCCATCAACCTCAGCTCCCGGTTCCGATCCACTACAGATCGAGAAACCTAACCCACACTTAGTAATCAAACCGCCTACAAAGGGTGTACTTCGAAAGTCTGCTTTCAATCCACATGCGAGAGAGGCTCAAAACTACAACATTGTTGAGGATTTAGCTGTTTCACCCTCAGCAATGTCGGCTTTGGAAGTGCTGCAATCATGTCCAGCACAACGCAAATTACTTTTGTCGGCTATAGGAGCTGTTGACGTTCAGGACCCGAACCTTATAATCTTCGATCTAGAAAATAGTGCACCGCATTTACCTCATCAAATGGCTGTCCAGATTCTAGCGATAGTCAACAACAGACCTGTTCATAGGACTGTGATTGATGAGGGAGCTTCGACGTGTATTATGTTGATACAATGTTGGAGATCACTTGGTTCTCCTTCGTTAAACCAGTCCCCGACAATTCTAAAGGCCTTTGATGGCCGTGGGTTTCATCCTTTTGGCATTTTACAGGATCTACCTATAGGGGTTGAAGGTAAAACCGTTAATCTAGATGTGGAGGTGGTTGATGCCCCTCTGGATTACAAACTTCTCTTGGGTCGTAGTTGGTCTTACGCTATGACAGCTGTTGTTTCGTCGGTCTTTCGGCTAATAAAGTTCCCTCATAATGGAAAGATCGTAACTCTAGATCAGCTATCATACTTTTCATCCGACCCAGCCTCTGCTAAAAGCATTCAGCATGTTGGTAAAGCGACGATCCCTTATAAGGATGTTGGTGTAGGACTAGTTAAAGATTCTGGTTTACTGGGAACTTTTCTTTTTCCTCCTATCAACACATTGTCTTCTACTGCAACCATTCATATGATTTCATCTGGAACCATTATTAATGATGATCCTTGGATCATACCTTCTGAATCCGAGATAGACTCATTTGGTACTCTTATGCCTTTGAGTCCGTATGAAATTGCGTATCAGATCGTGCAGTTGTTTTCCGACCCAAAATCAACCCAAATCGACTTAATGAATGTGGTCCATGAGGAATCACTTTCGACATCAAACTTGGACTTATTAACGTTTTCCAAACTTGTTCAAACGGATGAGAAAATTCGTGAAATCCTATGCGTCGATGAGTTACCATGGGAAGATCTTCATCACAGATCTTCGTTTTTACCCGAGAGTGATCATTTTGAAAATGATTTTTCCTCGATTTTTACAACTGATTATGTCAAGGAAGCTCAGAATCCAATGAAACATCCCGATTCAGAGTTAAACTTGGGAAATATTTCTCGAACTATTCCCCTTGACATTTCGATTAAGCCTGGAATTATTGAAAACATTCATATAGGTGCCTCTTGTACGGAAAATGAAATTCAAACATATAAGGCCCTATTTCAAGAATTCTGCGACGTGTTTGCCTGGTCCTATGAGGAAATGCCAGGAATTGACCTCGCAATTGTTGTTCATGAGATTAAGACTTACCCGGACGCTAAACCCGTCCGGCAACGTTTGCGTCAGATTCACCCACGAAAATCTGCTGCAATTAAAGCAGAAGTTGATAAATTATTGAAAGCAGGTTTCATTTATCCGATCCCGTTAACGGATTGGGTATCGAATATTGTTCCTGTGAACAAAAAGTAAGGGACAATAAGAATATGTATCGACTATAGGGACATTAATCGAGCATGTCCAAAGGACAATTACCCTACTCCCTATATCGATCAAATCATTGATGATTATGTCGGCAGTGAAATTTTCTCCTTTATGGATGGCTTTTCCGGATACAATCAAATCAATATTATGCCTGCTGATCAACCAAAAATGGCATTCATTTGTCCGTGGGGGACATTTTCTTATTGCAAATTACCTTTTGGGCTTAAGAACGTCGGCGCAACTTTTCAACGGGCCATGTCTTATGCTTTTCATGATATTAAGCACATTGTGCAACCCTATCTCGATGACTTGCCTGCTCATTCATTACATCGAGCTGACCATCTCGTCCATTTAAGAGCAATTTTTATGAGATGTAGGCATTATCGGATTAGGTTGAATCCCCACAAGGTGTGTTCTGTATTGAAACGGGTCGATTACTGGGGTTTGTTGTTTCGAAAGCCGGCATTTGCGTCGATCCCTCGAAGGTCAAAGCCATTATCTGATTGCCTCCTCCTTCGAGTCTTTGCCAACTCTAAAGTTCGCAAGGGAAAGCAAACTTTTTACGTCGATTCATCCCTAACTACGCCGAGATCACAAAGGGTTTTACCCAGTTGTTGAAACAGAATACTTCATTCTTTTGGGACGAGATAGCTAAGAAATATTTTGATGCGCTAAAACATGCGTTGACCCATGCACCGCTGTTGCATCCTCCCAACTACAACCAGGACTGCTTCTTGTATCTCGCCGCTTCCTATTCCACCATCGGAATGGTGTTAGTCCAGGAAGATGAATTTGGTACTGAACATGTGATATATTACCTTAGTCGCACGTTAAATCCAACTGAGCTAAAATATTCACACGTGGAGAAATTGGCATTGGAAGCGGTTCAAGCTATCCAACATTTTCGTCATTACATTTTACTACGTAATACTACAGTTATTTCCGATTGCAACCCTATGATCTATATTTTGACCAAGTAATTGCTGGGGGACAAGTACTCCAAATGGATTGTTATCCTTTAGGAGTTTGACTTGGAGTTTGAAAAGTCTAAGTCCAAGAAATCTTTAGTTTTTCCAAAATTAATGTGTGACTTCCCGCGTGCTGACACGGAAACAGTGGCAAAGGAGCCAATTACGGACAAATCCTTGTTTCTAATCAGCACTTTAGATCCGTGGTACAGGAATATCATCATTTATCTCCAAACCCAAACCTTTTGGCCAGATATTTCACGATCGGACCGTCGAAAAATACGATTCCAGTCCCAACAATTCAAAATTATTGGAGATACTCTTTATCGTCATGTGGCAGACTCTGTTTTTCGACGTTGTTTGACTCATGAGGAAGCTGAAAGGGTCCTCAATGACTGTCACTCTGGAGCATGTTGCGGTCATATGTCTGGGTATGCCACTGCCCAAAAGATATTGCGCGCTGGCTATTTCTGGCCGTCTATGTTTAAAGATTGTATTATTGTGGTCTGAAAATGCCACAACTGCCAAATTTTTGATCGAAAGATGCGCACTCAACCTACTCCTCTTCACCCTATAATTTCCGTTGGTCCTTTTTCCAAATGGGGTATCGATTTTATTACATATAACCCTCATTCGGCCGGGGGGCATGCATATATTATCCTTGCGGTAGATTATTTCACCAAGTGGGCCGAGGTGATGCCTACATTTGAGGCAGATGGCAAAACAATTGTGATTTTCATATTCAATCATATCATTACTAGGTTTGGTGTTCCATAAGCAATTATCATTGATCATGGGCGTCATTTTCGAAAATTTATGATGACTGAGCTTACAGGCCAGCTTGGCTTGCATCATGACAGTTCAACTCCTTATTATCCACAAGCTAATGGCCTGGTTGAAGCCATCAACAAAGTTCTAGTCATCATGATCCGACGAATCATTGGGATTCATCGGTCGAATTGGCACAACATGCTATTTTCAGCACTGTGGGTGTATCGAACCTCAATTAAAACATCAACAGGGTTCACTCCTTTCCAACTAGTTTGTGGTTGAGAAGTTGTGTTACCTATTGAGTGCAAAATCCCGTCATTGCGTATGGCCATTGAGTTACTTCCAGCCACTTCCAAAGAGGAAAGACGTTTGTTATACTTGGCTCAGCTAGATGAGAATTTCCATGATGTTGCATTAGCGATCGAATCTCATGCAAAATGTATTAAAGCTCAGTATGATCGAAATGTGACCCCTCGAAATTTTTCGAAACAAGATATAGTCTTATTGTACGATCAAGAAAATGATAAATTAGGCGCTGGAAAATTTGTGCCTATGTGGCATGGTCCCTATGTTGTCAAGCGAAAGCTAGCAAAAGGGGCCTTTGAATTGGTAGACTTTGACAAGGTCTCTTTAGGTAAACCCAGAAATGGTCTTTACCTGAAGAGGTATTATGCTTAAAACGAGTGTGGAGATTTTTTAGTTAGGTTAGTTTTTCCTTCTAGCTGGTGTGTTTTAGATTAAAAAGTGTGCTTAGCTTAGAGAGTGAGTTTTTTGTCGTTATTCCTGCTTATCTTGGTTTTACATTTGATGTCGCAGATGTCGACGCCTCTCCAAACATACATTGGTTTTGCTGATAGTGCTTGTCGTAGTACACAGAATATTTCTTCCGCAGCTTGTGTTATCTATTCACCCTCTTGCGAGTTGGTATCTATGCATGGGGTAAGCCTCGGTCAAACAACAAACAACATTGCAGAGTATAGTGCAGTGATTGAGTTATTATCTGCATCGATTTCATTTGGGATTCGGAGTTTGATAGTGAGGTTAGATTCTGAACTCGTTGTATTACAGCTTAATAGAGTATACGCCATTAGAAATCCAGTTTTATTGAGATTATTTTTGAGAGTGCATCTCTTGGAATGTGAATTTGACTATATTGAATATCAGCATATTCCAAGATCTTTAAATACATTAGTAGATTCAATTGCTTCCCAAATGTTAAGTAGACATGTGCAATAATCATACAACTAAATTAAAAAAAAAACATTCCATAACATGTTTAACAAAACAAGCTGGTAATAATGATATCATATATATAGAAGTGTGTCCAAATAATACATCATCCTCGATCATAGGTTGAAAAACACCTTATGATCAGTAAAAATGATAAGTACAAAAAGCAAAAATGTCATATGTGACTACAATAGGCGATCATCCCATCACTGGTGATGATCTCGATACGAAACCACTGCACGGGCCACCTTACAAAGGAACCTCCTAAAATGTCCTAGGACTCCAATCACATAGTGCTGAAGTCGACGAGGGATGTCATCTATACTGGTCTCGGGCATGTCCCCTGTCAGGCGCCCTAAATGGCTCTCCAACTCGCCCAAGGTCTCTGTTGATTCATCTTGTGGGGCTAGAGCTGGTGCAACTGGTTGTTTCCTCTCGTAAGGCCAGAGAGCGGCTGGTCGTCGTGGGCCCACATCTACATTTAAAACTTTTTACTATCAGTTTTGGGATGATATAAAAACAACAAAAAATTAAATTAGGAAAAACGTTGAAAATGATTTTACCTGCATCATCCCATTGCTCTCCTAGCGGAAGAGCCATGTCTAGGTCTCCACGAAAATCAACCCCAGCATAAGGAAAGTCCTGGATAGAAAAAACCTGGTTTTCCAACCATTGGAAATACTCAGGTTTGAACCGAAAGACCTCAGTCCCCTCATCAGGATGACGGGCCATAACTGCAACCCATCGCATCAGTTTGGGCTCTCGAGGAAGCCCAACTCCAATAGTAAGGTGTTGTGGGATCAGCATCAGAACCCTCTCCAGGCTAAAACTCACAACTATAGCCCCATAACCAAATGTCTTTAGCTGTCCGTTTTTGGCCCTTGTTAGTTGGCACTTCACATTGGCCAACACAGCATCGCACCAGTTGAAAATGGTGCCTCGAAAGCAATCAATTGCCATCCGCATCTGGGATCCGGTGGTAATGTGTAGTGCTGCATTGCCGCAGAGTTTGGTAACTGTGAATGCTATAACCATGAGTTCAGGAAGGGATATGGTTTTGATATCTATCCCTTTGTCCCGGTTCTGGACATTGCAGAACTCTAGGCGGAGGCTCTCGATAGACTGGCCACCTGCCCTGGGCCCAAATAGAGTCAAGTGTTCACCCCTCCTGGGCAAACCAGTCAAGAAGTATATATCATCTGGCTTGATTTCGAGCTGGTGTCCACCAATAAAGAAGCACTGGTCTTGTATACTCCATCTATCAACCAACCACTCCAAAAAGTCCACCTGGGCCCTCATGCGAGGTATGGCCCAGAACTTGTACAAGCCACATGCCTTCAATGCATCGATTGAAGGTTGATGATTCATCGCGGCAAGGTCCACATCCTCATGCTCCCATTCTCGCCAATCAAGCATGATGATTATCCTACAATCAAGTAAAAAAGGAGAATTAAAATATGCAAAATTGATTTCATTAGGTATTTTTTGAGTTAGTTAGGTTTTTGTAAACCTATACGTGGGGTACGCACCCCCTTATTAGGGACAGTGCGTGGGGTCCGCACCTTGCCTTCACGGCAGGTGCGTACCCCCAACCTTTTGCCCATTGCAAAAAAGTCGGGGTATGCAGGTCCCCTGTGGTGAACCTGGGGACCCCGCGCACGGGTTTTTAAACCTAAAAACCTCCTAAAAACAAAAATTAAACCCTAAAAAACAATTTCAAACGGACAAAAATGAAGAGTAGGATGATGTGGATTACCTGGAGGACACGGTGTTCGATTCCGACGGACGGATTTTCCGCAATCTTCACGGGAATTTTCTGGTCAAAATCCCTTTTTCTCACCCAAATCTCAAATGGTAAAAATGAATGGTAAAAAGTCCTTTTTATAAGTTTTTTGGGTAAATAAATTCGAAATTTGTTTATGTTTCACTTTAAAAAGGTGTTTTTTGCAACATTTAAACCTATTATTAAACATGTATGAGTAATGTTGAGTTTTTGTTCAGGATAACGGATTTTCACGCGAAATCAAATCATTTTCAACGAAAAACCATTAGATTCACCTTTAAGCTCTTTTCTGACTCCTAAAACATGAAAAGATTGCCGAGTTTTTCTTTTTAAGCTCGTTAAAACGGAACTAAAAAGATGGTCCTCTTATAGCCCTTTTCTGACCGTAAAAACACGAAAAGATTTTCGGGTTTTTGTCGTTTCAAATTTGATATTGGTCATAAAACGACATGTCATTAATTGCCTTTTTACTTTTTCGGATTAGAGGCACTAATTACGAAAAGTACTCCTTGGTCGTAAAAGATCAAGTGGTTCTCTCAAGTATTATTTTATAATTTTTCGGGCTTGGGAGACACAAATTTACGAAAAAGTCAACCCTGGAGTCTTC
>APFE030491946.1:67956-91370 GCA_000404065.3 Pinus taeda | reverse complement strand
AACAAATTTTCGAGTTGATGGGCTCTAATTTCATTTTTAATTCCAAAAACTTTATTGAGTTGTTTCATTGCTTCATCAGGGGTATCAAGTTCTGCGATATGGAATCTAAGTTCTAGAGAAATAGACATCCCTATCAACTCACGTGATTTATCTTTCTTATTTTCCCATTTGGCTTGCTTATCTTCATATTTAGGTTTAGACTCTTGGCCTGAGGATATTCTATAAAAAACTTTACTTCTAAGTGAACCAACAATGTAGGACCCATTGGAAGTAGTTGGTGTTGTCAAGAATAACTTGGCATGAAATTTCCATTTTAACATAAATGGAAGCTGTAGATGTTGAAACTAAGTATTCCAATGGAAATATCTCGAAAAATTAAGCTGATTAAAAAAAAGGGTTCTGAAAACGGCTTTCGGATGAAGTAGTTATGACTTTTTGAAGAAAAGTTGTTGGAGATGTCGACGAAGTACGTGAATGTTCGGAAGTGAATGATAATGTTATTTTAATAAATCCCCCCATTTTGAAACTTAATCTGATTAAGTCACTTTTTAAAAAGGATTACTCTGTGTGACCCATTTTGTAAATAAGTGAAATTCACTTTTACATTGGTATTGTATAAGCTACCCACTAAATTGTAACTTAAATAAAAGATAAAGTGACTTTAGAATTATAAGTGACTCACTTTTTATAATGGGTGAGAGCACTTTTACATAAAGTAACTTTAAAACATAAGTTACATGTGCTTTTTGAAAAAGTAACTCAACAAAAAGAAAGACTTGAACCCAAGACCTCTATTTTCATAAAGTAACTTTGGACCAAGTGAGCTAGTTTAAAAGGTTAGTAACTTTTGGAAAATGGGAGAATTTTTTTTATTTTTATTTTTTAAACTCACTGAAGCTTTGGGGTGCATGCTTACTTCAAAAACCCATTTTTGCCTACAAAAAAAAAAAAAAAACATAACCCAAAACGAACATGCAAAAAAAAGAAGTCTTACGGCTTAAAGTTAGATTTCGTCGGAAACTAAATATTTTCCTCAATGTTTCTTATTTTTTGAGATCACATTAAAACGCGGTGGAAAAGAACACACGCATGAGAAAAATCCTTCATTTATGTTTTTGATTTTCCCAGATCGCACAGAGTTGTGGGGCAAAGAGCATGCACAGAAATGAAAGGTATAGATCCGATAATAAAAACAGAGAGATAAATAAACCGAAATAAATAGAGAGATAAATAACTAAAACTGCAAATAAAGACTATATACCTCCAAATCTTAAAAATGACGTAGCTAGGGATACCAGAAATTTTTTCACGTGAAACAAAAAGGGCTCTCACTGTACCAAATTCTCCTAACACAATAAAGCAGTCCACTCAGCCTGAAAGCGGTCTGAAACAATAGATATAGGAAACGAAATTCAGATGCAATTGTACTGGCTTCGGATTTGGATCACCAATGGATGTAGCCCTCAAATAGCTCATATACCATGTAGGAATTTACAGGGTAAGTTCCTTATATAGAACACCAAGGGACACCGCTCACAAATAGATCACAGATCCGTACACTAGTATCCTTGACGTGGTTAAAACCCTCAAAGAGGGAAACAGTCCATGGCCTAAGCCAACATGACCACTTCAGGCAATTTATTAATGTAATAGAAAGAAAAATTACATAAACTTCTCTCATGAATGGTCACCTTACAAATGAACCTCCATTCTATTTAAATAGAGATCATGGACCAATCAGGTGTTAAGCCATAGATCAAGTGTCAGTAATACCAAGGAGAGAATGAATTGCCATATCACTTCATGTCTAGAACATATCGTGACCGTTGGATTGTAAGTTACGAAAGTACAAAGTAAAGAAATACACTTTACCTGACTCTACGCTAGACCAAGTTATACTTAACTATTTCCTATGTGTCGGAATATCCTAACAAGAAGCCCCGCTATCAATATACCAAGCCTCAGTGGAAGTAGAACTTGACAAGGAAGCGACTTTTCTTCTAGTCTGGAAGCCAACACAAAACTATCATGATCCATTATATACTTCATGCTTTCCTTTTTCCCAGGATAACTGTGTGAGACCCTTTGAGTTTCTTCTCCAGCAGCATCATGTCCATGACTCATTACAGACTCTTTAATCTTGTTGCTCGATCTCAGCTGTGATACCATGCGAAAATTTCTAACATGAAATTCTGTTGCAAAAAATTATTTCTCCTACTTATTTTCCACAATAAGTTATTTACAAATCCCTTCAGTAAACATCAAAATAAATTCTACTGCGATTGTCACATAATAGTATAGAGAAAAGAACTGTGAAACACAAGCACAAGAATCAATCACATCAACAAAGTTGTTTTTGGACAATATTCCCCAGAAAAACCCAATGCAGGAAAATCGATGCAACAGATGAGGGTTTATTTATTATTCTTCAGCAACAATCTCCTTACAAGGAATGCTTTTTCAGAACATAGAGAAACTTTGTGAAAAAAACCTGAGATCATTTTCCTCCAGTCACTAGAGAGATTTGGACACTCAAGAGACCCTCCAGCCTCCACTGCGTCAGCTCTGCATCATCTTCTGCATGAGGATTGCATCCTTTGTTGTGTTGCATCTTTGAACTATCCCTATGTGATTCCCCTCTGATTCACTATGTCCCCTCCTCCTTAGTCTCCGACTGATTTTATACCCTCCTCTTCCTTCACCCTACAACTCTCCCTTTGAAATTGAACTCTTACTTCTAGAGAATCGACTTCCGTCGGTTTACTAAGTATTTTCCCGGGGTATCTCCGAATGAATCTCAAGTCTTCATTTATATTTTTCCTATTGAGATATCAATGGTCATGATCTAATCTATAATAAATGGCTAAGATTGAATTAGACTTGATCTTCATCTCTTACAAGCTTCTCACCCATATTTACATAATTCACTTTAATTATTTTAATTTCCTAAGTTTTAACTTAGGTACCATTAAAAATAATTAATTATTTGAATAACATGCACTCCGGGTGGAATTTCTCCAAACAATTTCTGGGTCCTGGAGATCTCATGTGTTCTATCCCCTCCACAAAAATTCTGATCTAGATCACATCCTATGCTACCCAAAAATAAACACCTCCCTACATCAACATTGCTTCCATAACATACTTACTTGTATATGTATCCACCTCAAAGGGTTGTTGCAAGTTCGGTAATGCCAAAACTAATTCTTGATTGATATTCTTCTTTAACTCCTCAAAGGCCCTTTTCTAACCCTTTCCCCACTGGAAACTCTTTCCACTTATTGTTATGGTGTGGAGTGTTGTTGCTACCACTAAAAATGATGATATGAATTTCCTTAGGTACTATATTTCCCTAGCGAAACTCCTAACCTTAGAAATATTTGTAGGCACTAGACATTTCATGATGGCCTCCATCTTGGCAAGATCTATTTTAAGCTCTCATCCACCTATCATATACCCTAGGTACACCAAACAATGTTGTGAAAAATCACGCTTCTTGAGATTTGCTAGTAGTTGGTGCTTCTTTAATGTCTCTAGTACCTATGTCAAATATGAGATGTGACCCAATAAGGTAGCGTTGTATACCAGTATGTCATCAAAATAAATAATAACAAATAAATCTATAAAAAGGGAATGATGTATCATTCATTAACAACATAAAGTTGGTGCATTTTATAGGCCAAATGACATGACTAACCACTAAACCTTTCCAAGTTTTGAAGGTAGTCTTCCAGGAATATTCTTCTCTAACTTGAACTCATGATATTCAAATTTTTATTCCATTATAGTGAAGCATCTCACTTATTGCAACTGATCTAGCAAATCATATATTCCAGGCAGAGGGTATATTTTCTTGAGCCTGATTTTTTTTAGTTTCCTATAATTAATAGAAATATGCCAAGTCCCATCCTTCTTTTGCACAATGATGATGGGTGACCCACATGGTGATGTACTCAGTCGAATGACGCCCTCTTTAAATAGTTATTTTAGTTATTTCTTCACCTCACTTGATTCTATAATAGACTACCTATGTAACCCAAATTTTGGCAATGAGGAGTCTGACAATAGTTGGATCTCATGCTCCACTTTTGTCTTGGGTGGTAGCCCTTTAGGCTCCCAAAACACATCCATGTATGCTTGTAGCAACTCTTCTAGTTCATGTTTCTATTTCTTAATACACCACTCCAGGGATGCCTTTTCTCTCACTGACTCTTCTATAGACTAATTCTCTCTTAAAAGCAGTAGAAAAAAAATTGCTAGAGCTGATTAGTGTCTTAGATTATTTGGAATTTACTAATGAAACTTTTTATTTTCATTTGTCCAAATTGATGGTGAAAAAATTACTATCCTTGATGAGCCGATACTGGTTGGCTCTCCACATGAATATTTCATCCCTCATGTACATGTAGCGACTTCCAAACACCACTCCACATACATTAAGGGGAACTACAACTAGTTTTTCTTCATCACTAAAATAAGTGCTCATAGTAAATCTAATTTTTCACTATTTTTTACTTTTATCCCTACATCCTGTTGATAAATCTAGGGCATCAAGTATTAAGTGATTTCTCTTCAATTAGTAAATTTTTGTGAGTGATTTTTACTACTTTAGATTAGGGTCTTCTTTTACGTAGGTTATTAGTGTTCTTCTTCATCAAACAACTACCAAGGCATGAACATAAATAGAAAAGAGGCACAGAATGTAGGCTATCATCCATGGCCAAAACCTCTCACTCTCTGAGAGGAAAACCCACACAAGTACTTCTTATAGATATTCCAATTGAAGAATACCAAGACCAGGAACCTTGACCTATTTTCCACTCCAAGACCAAGACACTAGTTCTCTTGACTGTCAACCTTCTTCTCTTTTCCTCTTCTCGACTCTTTTTCCACTTCGATATTCTTAGCACCAAGACATTATTACCACCCAAACCTTGTCACTGTAATGACACTGATACCTTCTTACTGAGTCATCACCAAGATCTCATTTCGTTGATGGCACTCAGTCATTCTCACTGTGATAACATCGATTCCTTTATACTGTGGTGGCACTAAAACATAGTTATAGTGGTAGCATAAAAAAGAACTGTGGTCACACTAAGATTATCTCCTATCTGAGCACACTGAGATGGTCACCAAAACTATGATAGCAACAAACTATGTTCAAACTGAGATGGCTCCAAGATTGTGGTTTTCTGAACTGTAATGACATTGGGACAGAGAGACTTCTTCTTTGTGATAATAACAAACCTTAATCACTATAATTTAATCGAAATGTTTGTTGGCATTATGATACAGGTGTTTTCCTTGATGGCAACTCACACAGATAACAGTTCACAGTGCAACAGGTTAACAACAAAGGATTTCAGATCAGACTCTAGAGGTTGAAGAAAGAGAGGTATACATTGGTTCATTTTTTCCAAGTAGTGTATACATGTGTGTTAATAGAACAAAAGGAGTGTATACTTATGCATGCACTTTCACAGAAGGAAAAGCGTGTATGGGATGGAAAACCAAGGTTTTGGTCCAAGCTATTGGTCTGAGGTATTTTGTCCGCGGTTTTGGTCCAAGGTATTGGTCTGAGGTATTTGGTACGATGTTTTGGTCCGAGGTATTGTTCCTAAGTGGTTTTGGTCTGAGGTATTGAGAAAGGCCTAAAACTATATAAGGAGGAGAAGATCATTAGGCCAAAGTGTGCAAGTATTGAATATCTTATGAAGAGTTAGATAAACTATGCAAGTTATGGGTTTATGATGCTTTTCTTGATCTTAACTAAGGATGCACCTAAGTGGTTTTTTGTGGAGGTAAATCCCCTCTGCGGACAGAGGCGATCCCTACTAGCCCAGATTGGGTCTAGCAACAATCATACAACACTACCACACAAGTTCCTAATTGCAAATTAAAGACCAATGATGAGGGCCTACCTGGATTCCAATGCTAGTGCTTATAGAAGAGGTGATGCTCCCATTCCTTTGCTCCAGCAGATCACGATCCCCACGATCTCCATGAATGGACACCTGCACATGCAAGAAATGACACAAACACAAACATAAAATCAAATAGATGCAACTATATATCAGTCAAAAAGGATATAACTCATCATCATTACAAAGGACAATAATAGTGGAACCATAATAATAGTCATCTATTATTGATAAACAAAGAAGAATACAACCATAGTTCTGACGTCAAATCCTCCTTTGGTTGGGTGATCAACAGCACATGTCTTGCAAATCTTGCTGGGAATGGGAACAAGCCTCTCTCTCCTTGGTTATTAGACAAGAATCTCCTTACTTTAGATTTAGCCTTATGGGAATGAATAAGACTTCTTGCAGCATGAACTTGATAATTCTCAATCTTTGGAACTAGCTTGCCTAAGGCAAAAGGACAAGCTTTTATAGATAGAGGAGGAGGAGTTAGGATCATCCACAATATTCATGGGATTGGCTTTATCACCAAGAAGCTTCCATGAGAGGTGGCAAAACACTTCCCCTCCATGGAGATTCGAAGCCAAACCAAACCAACTCAAGATAGATTTAGTCCAGGAGTTGGTTAGGATGAATCTTCGGCTATTGGTTTGTTAAAAACACTACCCATTTTGGATGGCACGAGTGCGACTCTGTGACAGAGTGCCAGTTGGCACGCCCTCTTTGAAGGATTTCCCCCATTGGCGCGAGTGTTGCACAGTGAAACTGCGCCAATGGAAAAAGCGTTGTTTTTATGGGCTTTTTGCAGGAAATGTTTTCAGGGCAAATGAATTTCATACTCAGGGGAATACAATGCAAGTGTTTCCAGGTCATGTCACTTCTCACAGGTCCCAGAATGAGTCCTCCAAGGTGCGGGAGAAGGGGTAACAGGGAAGGTGACAAATTGTTGTGTAACAGATGCCCCCTAAAGCATGAGGCCCGAGAGAGAGAGAGAGGGGTGAAATGTTTTACAAGAACATGTCCAAACGAAAACACTGTCGTCGGAAAGCCTACGTGGAGACGTACAACTGATATCTCAAGTACATGATATATGTGGTATGGGCACAGTCATCCATAGCAGAGTACATAAGAATCTAGATCCAAGGTATGGATGCAGCCATCCACTGAGGATAGATAAGTAGACTCAGGCATGGTCGCAGCCATCCAGTGAATGAGTCATGCAATAATCATAATAATCCACAAAATCACAACCTGGATTCCAACAGAAAAAATCCAGGGTCTTGCAATCCATCTCAACCCGAACAAAGTACAAGTTCAAGCATGCGAATATAGGAGTCGAAGTCAAACATGCAGGAACATCGTCTTATTACCAGTCAATGATGAAAATTATTAACAAACGCGAGAGGTACCACCAATAATGATAATGGTCCTCAAGGTACTATAGGTACAATATATGGCGTGTGAATCAGTGAGCCGGTGTCGAACACCTGTAGAATCATTCAATTAGAGGCCAATGATGAAAACCTCGCGTCGAACACAAAGAACCTGCCATTGAGGCATGCAGGCTCCAAGGCACCTGAAGGCAGTCTCTAGATAAACTTCCTGGATAATGAGCTGAAGTCGACAGGAAGTGACCTTGATCGAAGGTGGGCCATAGCGTTTCCCACATCATCGATGCAAGACAGAGGAAGATAATGTGTTTGTGTATCAGGAGTATGTGAGTTATCACAGGGAGGTTGTATATTTCATAGAGGTCAACTTCTCTTGAACATATCGGCGGCATGACAATGGACTTGGCAGTATTTGACATCAAATGATCAGAGGTCATGGTGACAAGGCAACAAGTAGATGAGAGGTCAAATAGGATCACCCAAACCCATGGAAGCAAGTGAAAAATGAGATGAGATGTCCCCACCCAGACACGAATGTAGACAAGTGCCATGTTGAAGAGCGACATACTGCCGACACGACAATGATTCTGGTTCCATTTTCCCCACCATTTATGGCGAGTACCCCATTTATTTTTATTAACAAGCTTGACGGGATAGCATATGCTTGTAAGGTGTCATTTTGACAGAATCCAATGTCATCAAGTTTTAACGAGTCTGACAAAGGAAGAACTCGGCGCCTTTTCATGTTTAGAGAGTTTGAAAAGACAACGGAAAAGTAAACTCCAGGGGTGTCCTTTTTTATAAAGTTGTGTCTCTCGAGCCTGAAAAAGTATAAAAAAATGCTCGGAAGAACTGCCCGACCATTACGATCGAGGAGTACTTTTCATGATTAGTGATTTCAACCTAAAAAAGTAAAAAAGTGACCGAAACCATGTCGTTTCTTAACCATTAATGAGCCTGAAACGAAAAGGGCCCAACGATCTTTTCGTCTTTACACGGTCGAAAAAGAGTTCAAAGATGACTGCCTCTCATTTACGTTTAGCAAGTCAAGAGGAATAACTCGGCAATCTTTCATATTTAGACGGTCAGAAAAGAGCTGAAAGTAGACCTCCATTTTTATTCTTTTTAACGAGTCAAAAAGGGAAAAAATACTCAGCAATATTTTCATATTTTACGAGTCAGAAAAGAGCTTAAAGGTGACTCGTCCTAGAGGAACGAGCAGTATAAAGGGTAGCAAATGGTTCCGGCAATGGTGGAACTGTTGAAAACATGTAATGGTCAAGAGGTTGGCTAACAAAACCACTCTTAACTGCGGTCCCTCAAGAAAGGAAAACAAGCAAGTGAAAGCATATGATCGGCCAAAGAGATGGTGGCGATGGAATGAAACAACCAAGGCTCATCTAGCAGAATTTAGAGGATAAAGACAACAATCACGAGATGTAAAATGGGTATGGGTTCATTTTTACACAAGCTTGAACCATGGAGAACTCTGCTTGGATTCAATTTCATGTTTACACAAGCTTGAAACGAAAAAATATGCTTGTTATAAGTTCGCATGCCCCCAGCATAATGACGCAAAACGAGGTGCATGCCCCCCAAGCTTCATTGCATTCAACAAAGTGGATGGAATGAAGGTTCACTTTCGAGATCTTGGAAAGACTCGACTTGTATTTGACGAGATCTGAATCAAAAGACTCGATTTGGAAAGCGAGTTGTTTCATTTTTTAATGAGGTTGACACAGTAAAAGAAATATCCTCATAACCCTTGTTTCTTTTGTTAATGAGCTTGACACAAGATCAGGAACGATGCTCGACCAGACCCAGTTTCATTTTTTAAGGAGCTTGACATAGGAAAGCGAACTATGCTCCACATGAACTCCATCATAATGAACAGGAAGTCGTAGCTTCCAAGAGTGCCACTCCCGGTGGAAGGATCACATCGTGGAAGTCAGGACCCAATGCCCCCAGGACACTATGCACGATGGCAGCATCACTGGAAAAAGGAACGGGATAAGTAGCCATGTAGTTGACCTGCAGCGAGACAGATACAACTGGTTGATGAAAACTAGGAGGGGATGGTAACTGCGCAGGAGGCAGCGGGGGACTAAAGAACGGTAATTGATCTATAGTAACAATTCTTCCGTCGTGTGGAAAGCAAACCACACGGAAAAGTGAAGAGACAAGGGCCCCCATGGAATAAACATAGTCACGACCAAGGAGAAGACTGAAATCTAAAGCACCTTGGGTAACCAGTACTTCTATATAGACGCTTTTGCCTCCCAAAGTAATAGGGAACTGTGGGAGGATCCCCAATGGTTGACTGGTTCCTCCGTCGAACGCCATCAGGTTGTGCGCGATCGGCACAAGCTGTGGGGAGCCCAAAGCTTGCCAAGTAGTGGAGGGCATAAGACTGACAGATGCACCCTCATCCAAGACAGTGCCCGGTACTGCCTTATAACAGGCATGTATTGTAATCTGGAAAGGCACATGGGATGGAAGGTGGAAAGCAGTCAAATGGCTCTAGTGGAAGGAAACGAGTGAACTACTTGGTGGGGGAATCGTACGTTTGCCCCCCTGCTCTGAAGAGGGAATCTCGGGATCAGCTGGGATAGGAGAGTCGTTTTCAGACTCAGGAGAATCCGATGAGATGAGAAGAACATGAGCTTGACGCTCTTCCGAACCAGAGTGATCAACAAACAGTGAACCCAATTCCACACTCTTTTCGACCAATGGTTGGTCTTGAACACGCTTAGCACAGCCCGGTTCGGAAAGAGGAGCCCGGACAAGAGAAGGATCTAAATCAATCTCTTTGTCAACAGGGGGAGGATCTGAAGGGAGCCTCTGATAACCAATGGGAAGTTGGGGTGAAGAAGCTGTAAGAATTTCCAAAACATTAGAAGGTTTATCCATGAGCGGACAAAGGTGAAGGGGATGGTTGCCTTCACATAGCCTACAGGGGAATCGAATCTTCCCATTCTTCTTACCCTTTCTAGTTGGTAGGGTAGCATTACCATGAGATTCAAAGGATGATGAAGGACAGGATAGATCATGAGACCATACTTCTAAGACCTTAGGAAGTCCAGGACAATCTCGGAGAAGATGGTCTCCCTTGCACAATTTACAAGGAAACTTAACCTTCCACGGAGAGGTAGAAGGAGTTCTGACCTGAGCTGTACTCGGGGCAACAACTGCACCTTTAGCCTCTCGCTTGGGCGACTTCTTCTTCTTCTTCTTCTTCTTCTTAGCCGCCTAGTTACTTGAATCTAGACTTTCACCAGGCGAAGTAGAAGGTGAGGACGTAGAAACAGGCGAAGAAGGGGAGAGGTCCACCTTGGAATCAACATGATGTTGTTCAGGTGGAGGAACTGATTGACTAGTACTTGAGACACTAGGGACCACGGAGGTTGAGAACAACCAAACAAGCAACCCAACAGTTAACCCAGGAAGGGACAACATTGCCATGTAAGGAGCACCAACATTCCCAAAAGGAGGAAAGTGACCAGGATTCCCTTCAAAGGGGATTCCTAGGTTGGTGAACTCTGGAAACGTTGCCATAAAAACTGAAAATTACACATGGGGCTGAAAAGGAGCCAACACACACAATCAAATGACCAACAAACAGAATCTAACAGGGCATGTGATCACGGGTGATTTAATTTTTAATACACAAGAACATAACTTGACCTTTTCATCTTTAAAGAGTCGATAAAAGGACAAAACGATGACTCTAGTCGCCTTCGAATGTTTAGTGAGCCCGAAGTGACAAATTCTCAGGTGAGACTTTTCTTTTAGGGAGTCCGAAAAGGATGAAAAAGTGACTACTTTGGAGAACTAGGCAAGGGGTTTACCAGACAATCCGTAAAACTGCATATACACCTTAGCAATCATATGAAAACCAAGGACTTTCCGTACGACAATCAATCTTCCTGAATGCTGTGTTCGGTGCGTTACGGGTCGTAAGGCGGCAGACACAAGTTACTGTGGATTAAGGATGATAACCTACTGGAGTCTCCCCATATACTCGACGGTACGTGGGAGCACAAGTCTGTACTAGACCATAGTTGAGTCACAAAAGGAGGAATCACCCAACCTTGAGTGGAAACAAAAGTGACTAGGTTTAATGACGCCGGAGCATGTCTCTAGCCTAGACCTCTAGAATGTGAGCATTATGTTCCAATGCATTTTTAGATTTATTCGATTTATTTTAAAGTTGATCTTGTGTTAATTTTCGGTTTTCAGGTCCTACCGTATGTAATCTCTCAAAATTCCCTAAATGCAATCTATATGCCAAAAAATGTCATTTCATTCGATGAATGCTACTTACAAGAGAGTTGAAGAGCTTTCATGCAAACGAAACGATCACAAAACAACAAAGAGCTTCCCTAATGCAGCTAATGCAAATTAATAAACTTTTCTTTAAGATCACTAAATCACTAATCGAAATGAAAAGTCCTAATTTTCATTAACTGATTCAAAGAAAAAGAGTTTTTTCTTTTCAATAATGGAAAAATGCACTAAAGAACTTTTGAGAAATAACACAAACAAATTCTATCCAATACAAGCGCGTTCAGTTCCTCAAATCACAAATCAAACATCCAAAGAACCAAAAAGATCCCAATGACAACAATGAGCCGTGTGATCTAGGCTCAAAGTGAGACGAAGCGGAATTCAAGTGAAGGCGAAGCAAATCACCCAAATAACGCAACAAAGCGATTCACAACTACCAAAAAAGTGTAAGGGAGTAAACCAAAGAGTCGACTGGACCACAAAAATATCAAAACACCTAAGGAAGGCTCGATTCACAGGGCCACTAGATGGCCTAGGGCTAGAAACGTGAAATCGATAGAAAGAAGCAAACACCCAAAGGGTAATGATCAAAGCCTGTCAAATCACGCTCCAACACACTCAAGTAGTCTGAAAAAGGTACCTAGGACAAAACCCAAGCTTAAAAAGTTCGCAACCAAGCAAAATTTCAAAGTTTATAGGCTTGGCTCGACTGTCAGGTTGCAACAGGCACCTTTCAGGAATTGGCGTGGGTTGTAAATGTGCAACTTGCGCCAACTGGCGCGACTGTCATGCTATAAACTAGCGCCAGCCAAGTTTGCTATGGAAAAATAAAAAGAAAAGAGCCAAGGCCGAACCAACAACACCTAAGTACACCAAGAGGCAAGAAGCAACACAAGCATTCAACCCAGAAAGCTAAACAGGCAGGAGAAACCAAGGAAATAGCCAAGAAACAAGGCAAGTTCCAAGTTGTTCAGTGTGTAAACCAGACCGGAGATGGACTGAAGTAGCATTGATCTACTTCACTAATGCAAAGGAATAGCGTTTCGAAGGCTATCTGGCCAGACTTCAGGCTCCGTCTAAAGTTTACAAATCAAACAACAAGACAAGATAAACAAACAAGGCAAAAGCCAACTCCCCAGCGGAGTCGCCAAATTGTTGTACAGGTAAATTCCCTCTGCAGACAGAGGCGATCCCACTAGCCTAAATGGGGTCTAGCAACAATCAAACAACGCTAACACGCAGGTTCTTAATTGCAAAGAAAAGACCGATGATGAGGGCCTACCTCGAATCCAATGCTAGTATTCGTAGAAGAGTCGTCTCTCCCGTTCTTTCGCTTCAGCTGGTCACAATCCTCATGATCCTCGTGAACAGACACCTGCACATGCAAAGAACAAGACAAATACAAGCATAAAACCCAAGAAATGCAACTATGTATCAGTTAGAAAGGATACAACTCAAACATCATTATAAATACAATATGAGTGGAACCATAATGATAGTCGTCTATTATTATTGATAAACAAAGAAAGATACAACCAAGTTCTGACATCAAATCCTCCTTTGGCTGGGTGATCAGCAACACATGCCTTGCAAAGCTTGTAAGGGATGGGGAACAAGCCTCTCTCTCCTTTGTTACTTGGACATGGATCTCCTCCTTAAAGATATAGCCTTATGGGGATGAACAAGGCCGCTTGTAGCATGAGCTTAGCAATTCTCAGATTTTGGGACTTATAATTTGGAGCTTGAAGAGTAGAATTACTAACTAGCTTGTCCAAGGCAAAAGTACAAGCTTATATAGAGGGAGGAGAAGGAGATAAGATCATCCACAAGATTCATGGGATTGTCCTTATCATTAGGAAGCTTCCATGAGAGGCGGAGAACTACTTCTCTTCTATGGAGATTCGAAGCCCAACTGAACTAACTCAAACTGGAATCAGTTCATGAATAGGTTAGGAAGAACCTTCGCAAGTTGGTTTATTAAAAACTTTACCCAACTAGGTTGGCGCTAGTGCCACTCTGAGATAGAGCGCCAGCTGACGCGCCCTCTTTGGAGGATTTCCCTCATTGGCGCGAGTGATACACTAAGGAACAACGCGAATGGAAAAAGGGCTATTTTTATGGGTATTTTGTAGAAGGTGTCTTCAGGGCATATGAAGTACATACTCAAGGGGATACAATGCAGGTGTTTTCAGGTTATGTCACTTCTCACAAGTCCCGGAATAAGTCCTCCAATGTGCGGGAGAAGGGGTAATAGGGACGGTGACAAAATACTGTGTAACAGATGCCCCCTAAAGCATGAGGCCCGAGAGAGAGAGGGGTGAAATGCTTTGCAAGAACATGGTCGACTGAAAACACTGCCGCTGAAGAACCTGCATGAAGAAGTACAACTGATATCTCAAGTACATGATGTATGTGGTATGGGCGCGGCCATCCATAGAAGAGTACATAAAAATCTGGATCCAAGGTATGGGCGCAGCCATCCAGCGAAGATCGATGAATAGACTCAGGCATGGTCGCATCCATCCAGTGAATGAGTCATGTAATGATTATAATAATCCACAAAATCGTAACCTGGATCTCAACAGACAAAATCCAGGGTCTTGCGCTCCATCTCGACCCGAACAAAGTACAAGTTCAAGCATGCGAATATGGTAGTCGAAGTCGAACATGCAAGAACATCGTCTGATTACCAGTCAATGATGAAAATTGTTAACAGACATGAGAGGTACCACCAGTAATGACAATGGTCCTCAAGGTACTATAGGTACAATCTACGGCGTGCGAATCAGTGAGCCGGTGTCGAACACCCGTAGAATCATTCGATCGAAGGCCAATGATGAAAACCTCGTGTCGAACAAAAAGAACCTGCCATTGAGGCATGTAGGCTCCAAGGCACCTGAAGGGAGTATCTAAGTCAACTTCCTGGATAATGAGCTGAAGTCGACAGGAAGTGACCTTGATTGAAGGTGGGCCATAATGTTTCCCACATCATCGACACGAGACAGAGAGGGATAAGATGTTTTGTGTGAATCAGAGGGAGGTTGAGTATTCTGTAGAGGTCAACTTCTCTTGAACATATTGGCGGCACGACAGTGGACTTGGCAGTATTTGACATCAAATGATCAGGGGTCATGGTGACAAGGCAATGAGTAGATGAGAGGTCAAACAGGATAACCCAAACCCACGGAGGCAAGTGTAAAAACAAGATGAGATGTCCCCACCCAGACACGAATGCAGACAAGTGCCATGTTCAAGAGCAACATACTGCCGACACGACGATAATTGTGGTTCCTTTTCCCTCACCATTTCTGGAGAGTACCCCGGTTGTTTTTGGATGACAAGCTTGATGGGGATAACATATGCTTGGGAGGCGTCATTTCGATGGAATCCGATGTCATTCAGTTTTAACGAGTCTGACAAAGGAAGAACTCGGCGTCTTTTCATGTTTAGAGAGTTTGAAAAGACAGCGGAAAAGTAAACTCCAAGGGTGTCCTTTTTCGTAAAGTTGTGTCTCTCGAGCCCGAAAAAGTATAAAACAATGCTCGAAAGAACCGCCCGATCATTACGACCGAGGAGTACTTTTCATAAGTAGTGATTCCGATCTTGAAAAAGTAAAAAAGCGATCGAAACCACGTCACTTTGTGACCGTTAACGAACCTGAAACGACAAGGGTCCGACAATCTTTTCACTTTTACACGGTCGGAAAAGGGTTTAAAGACGACCGCCTCTCATTTACATTTAACGAGTCGAGAGGACCAACTCGGCATTCTTTTCACTTTTAGAGAGTTAGAAAAGAGCAAAAAGGTGACTCCAAAGTGACTTTTTCGTGTATTTACCGAGTCCGAAAAAGTATAAAATACAACTCGTTTCGTCGCCTAAGCCGCACAAACACCTGTCGCTGCACAAGAAACCGGTGTAAAATCCATTTTCGACACAAATATACATAAAAATATTCATAAAATGACTTTTAAAACCTATTTGAGGGTCAAAAAGTTATAAAATGGGTGAAAATGGTAAAACAAAAAATTACTTTTCACTTTTTACCTTTGGAGAGCGACATTAGGGCTTTTGGTGTGCGATCTTCAAACGGCGATTGTGACAAATCCAGTTGACCATTCGGAGCGTCGTCAATGTCAAGTAAGAGGTCTCTTCCTTTAATCCATTTCTATCCGTTTGAAATTTGTTTTAAATTTTTTTTTCATCCCCTATAGGGAGGATTTTAAAATTAAGGGTTGCGCCCATTGGCGCGGGTTTCGGGCACAGACCCGCGCCAATGGGGCAACTTCCCAAAGGGCACGCGCCCATGGGCGTGACTATTTTAGACAGTCACTCCAACGGCCGCGTGGGTTTTTTGGCCAATTTTAACAAATTTAAACCATATTTCTCTGCATTTTTAAGTTAGACAAGGATCTAACTTGATGTTTTGGGCTTGTGTTTGCAGGGAAATACGCGAAAATGGTGATCGTGTGGAAAGAACGAGAACATGACCAAGTGGACACATTGGCCTTAGTAGATGAGGACTGCATGGAGGCTCTCAGAGCATGTGGGCTCAAGAAATATTTCTTGTTGTCCTATTTACGAGCTCAGCCAGAGCTCTTACAGTATTTGATCAACTTGTGGGACATACAGGAACAAGCGTTCCAAATACGGGACCAAGTATTGGAGTTGGACGTATCTGATGTCTACTTCCTTACTGGATTGTCGCGATGGGGGCCGGTGCCTCGACTGACCGGTAGTAGGCCATCTGGAGAGAAGATGGATGAGGTGAAGGCCCGAGTTTGCCCAGATGCAAGATACGAGTCGGGCAGCTCGAAGGTGGATATCCCCACTGTCCCGAACCTGACACTCAGAGCATTGTTGTTCACCATCACACGAGCTGCGGGGGCACAGGCGCCTTACGGAGCTACGAAGAACTATCTGATCTCGGCGACAGAGTGCCTTATCCCGACACTCTTCAATTGGGCATCAGCAGTGACGACCAATATGAAGAGGCAGCTAACCAAGGCCAAGCAGAGCAAGCTGCAACAGTTCGGATATGGCTCCATCTTGGTGATGTTCTTCTTGGAACGTGTGCCAAGCTTCCAGGGCCAAGGGGCCTTTGTTCCTCACCAAGCACCTCGAGAGTTGAGGATGGCTTGATGGGCGGCACTGATGCCGAGGGGTGGTGGCAGTCAGCAGATGCCTTTCAGACCTGATTTTTTCGGGTGGCTTTGCCGCCAACTGATTGTGGTGGAGGACTGGTCGTATGCGGGGACAGACTTCACCGGAGACCCTGACCTCCCTCTGCCGAAGGGAGAGGACTGGGACGAGGAGATTGGTATGATCTCGTTTTTTGATTTTGTATTTTTATGATTTTTTTGGTTAGTACATGCTTGCTCTAATGACCTTTATATGCATATGCAGATGACGGCCTAGAGCGTCCAGCTGGCATGTCTCCCATTGCGAGGAGACACCCAGTAGCAGCAACAGTAGTGGATCCTCAGGAGGAGGGTGGTGACAGAGGAGAGCTCATTCAGAACCTCGAGGCTATCACTCGAGGGATTCCAGATTACGCTCGGCTAGCAGATGTCCCGCTAGCGTACCAGAGGCACACGGTGGGGGTGCCAACTCGCATCCACCGACTCCTGAGACATTTAGTGTGAGTGGTGACATGCTACCATGAGCACCACAAAGACTAGATATCTAGGCTTTTTCTTTTCTATGCATATTTTTTGAGACACATGTTGTCTCCGGATGTACTCAGACAAACATGTATTATTTTTTGATGATGCACGCAGTGCAAACATTTTGGACACACACACACACATATATACATATGTTTTATGGTTTATTGTGTTTTATGCTTTTTATGTTATGTTGAATTACATGTTATGCAAATGCTCGTCCAACACATAATTAGCTAATGCATCGGTTAACGTATTAAGTCGTCTTGGAATATGCTGATAAGTAATGAAATCAAAATCCCTTTCTAACAACTTAACACGTAAATACAACCTTAATATCCGATGGTCTCTGACAGAATAACGCCCGTTGAGTTGGTGGATGACAAACTGAGAGTCCAAGTTCACAACCAATGTTCGAATGCCGAGGTTAATCGCCTCAGCTAATAATTCAATCACAGCACTATATTCAACGACATTGTTCGTTGTACAACCTAGACAAACCCCTTGAATGTCTACTAACTCACCATGAGGATCGTAGATCACCCATGCTGCAGATGACAAGTTGCGTGTACTGCGGGAGGCACCATCAGCGAAACCAATGTAAGGCGATCCAGACATCTGTCCAAGAAGAAAAAAGACACAATAAGCGGCAATCATGCTGACACACCAAGACAAAACATGAAAACATGCACACAACACACTTGTTGAAAGCACACGTATATACCAAAAAGAGAGTGCCTGGACTCATGCATAGTATTTTTTCAAATAAAGCCCATTTCGGGACTTACTCTATCGCACTGTTGCGTAACCGGCCTAGATAGTGTAGGCATCGTCTCGGCCCGTTTTGTAAAATGATCAACGGCACCGATGATCTGCCCAAGCCCCCCGGCCAAGCGAGGGTGACAAGTTAGAGGATCAATGCCCCCTTGTGCAGAGGGACCGACGGTCGCAACAGTGTGCAATGAGGGATCAGAACGAGTAGAAACCAAACCGAGAGAAGCAAGGTTCGAAGGTGAGAGCAAAAAGACACCCATGAGGGTAGAGTCTTTGAAGAGCCCAGCTCCCACACTCTCGTAGGGGATGGGGGTATGCTCCATGAAAGGCATATTGCCTTCGAAAGAAGAAGCGAAGAAGGAGAGTTGGTCTACCGTGACAATTTTCCCCTGATGAGGGAAACGAATGACACGAAAGAGGGATGAAGCCACGGCACGCATGGCATATGTCCAGCTCCGGCCCAAAAGGAGGTTGTAAGTAAGATTTGCATCAACAACCTCAACTTCCACTTCAACGGTCTTCCTTTCCAAAGTAATCGGCAATAGTTGAAGGATACCATATGGGCGAGATTCTCTCCCATCAAAGGCTTCCAGCGTCGTGGGAGACAGGCTCAAAATCGGAGACTCGATCACTTTCCAACAAGCAACAGACATGATGCAAGCTGACGCGCCTTCATCAATAACCGTACGATGAATCGTTTTCAAATTGATGATGACTTGAATGAGGAAGGCGATATGATGAGGCAGTCTTGGGACATGGCTCTCGAGATCAAAGGTGATCAAATCCGAATCGGCTGGGTCGATGCCACCGATGGCCGATAGCAAGGACTTCCTCTGAGGGGGGCAGCTCTGGAGAACTTCTAAAGCAGACATAGCTGGCAGAGCCTGAGTAAGTCCTCAACTATGTTATAGTGCTGGGCAGCACGAGCATTTGGGTTGTAAGATGATCTCCAGAGTACTCCTTTGGGAGGGGGTCGGATGGGCGTCTCAGTACTAGGTCTCTCAATGTGGAGCGGGCCAGAACTGGATGAAGGAGTGCTTGAGGGGACCTCAGGCTCCTTCTCGACGGATGACGGATATTCAATTGTTCGAGTCGTTACATGAACGGGAATGGTTCCAGCCATGAACACTTGGGAACCAAAGGGAGAAGAAGACGAAGATGGATCGGCCACCATTTGAGTTCGCTGTGAGGGGAAAGGTTCTTCCAGAACCACAGGGATCCCAGGAGCACCTTTCAATAAACGACTAACTTAGGACCACCTTGGGCAGTCTTTGGTATAGTGATCCTCGTCACAGATAAGACAAGGATACTTCGGTTTACATTTGGCTCCTTCCTCGGGTGGAGGTTTGGAGGAGTCATGTTTGGGTTGCTCAGATTTATTCTTTGCTTTCCCCTTTTTCTTTCCTTTCAAGGCCTTGTCCGCCGTGGTGGAGTGGACGGCGTTGACCGCGGAATTACTTCCAGAATTAGATCCACCCTGAGAAGTGTTTTCATTTGAAGTGTTCGATTTTTGCTTCCCAGGGTTCGAGGAGGATTTCTTCGACGACGGATTTATAGAGCCAATAACACCATCAACAGATGGCTTTGGTGGAGCTTTGGATGTACCGTGTCTCGGGGCATCAGGCAAATACTCATATAAAGTACCTGACTGAGAATAAACTAAGTCAAGGTACTGAGCACGCGCGATAGCTTGCTCTTCAGTTACACAAGCTCCCATAGCAATGTCTCGTGCGATCTTAGGGACAAAGGAGGCCGTGAACCAATCGGTTAGGAGTTGATCAGGAATCCAAAACTTGATCAACCGAAGACACCGTCTCCATTCATGTATATGATCGGAGATGTGCGTGGCCGTGTCCTATTTGAGAGACGTAAGGAGATGCGTTCCCGTCTCATACCGAATGGGTAACTGAAAATGAGTTAGGAATGCCATTGCCAATGAATTGAAATCTTTAAAGGACGCACGTGTCAACTCAATGTACCATTTAGCAGCCGAGCCAGTGAGAGTCCTTTGGAACAGGTGGAGCCGGATTGAATCGTCAAGCCATGAATTTGACGAACACCAAAGGTGATAAGTCATCACATGGGCTTGAGGATCCTCTCCAGCTTTGTCGTCAAATTTGGCACAATCGTCGGGTATCTTTGTTGGAACAGGCAGCTAGTATGGATTATGCAAAATAGGATCATTAGTTAATTTAGATACATCTGGCAGTTCCAACGTTGCTAAGAATGGTAGCTGAGGATTGAAGGACATCTGCGGTTGTGGATACGAGGAAGGGCCAGAGTTCCAACCAGTTGCTGGATGCCCCCATTGATGTTGTCCGGACGGACCAGGCCCAAAAGGACCCTATCCATAGGGACTCTGTCCATAGGGGTTATATCCATAACCGGACGGTTGACCCTGGATCTACCCCCTAACGCCCCATTGATTACCAAACTGACCTGCAAGAGCAACATACTGTTGCTGGTAATTTTGATAAGGAGCGACTTGCATCTATTGATAATTTTGATATGGGACAAACTGAGCTTGCCCTTGGGGTTGCCGATATCCATACGGTTGCTGGGCTCCATACTGAGCCTGAGGACCAGGCTGCGCTTGGTAAGAAGGTTGGGATTGAAACCCACCTTGCATCTGGAGATCAGTTTGAGTCTGGGGCTGAAAACCGGGTTGAGCTTGAGAAGCAACGACCATCTGCATGCCCGGTTGAGTGGGACCAGAAAGATGTCCTTGAGAAGATTGAGTTTGGGCCACCTGGCCGGAAGGTTTCCCTGGTTGAGTTTGGGATGGACCTACTTGCCCAGAAGGTTGAGCTTGCTAGGTGTTAGGTTGTCCTTGTACAACCGAGGGTTGTCCTTGCGGACCAGACGGCTGAGCGGACTGAACGGTTGGTTGACCTTAGGGTTGACTAACCTGTCTAGATGGCTGACTAGGCTGAGCAGTGGGCTGGCCTTGCTACATGTAAGGCTGACCACCCTGCCCAGAAGGGTACCCTTGCTGGATTCCAGGTTGTCCTTGTTGCGCATAAGGTTGTCTTGGATTCCCGTAGGGTTGACCGGAAGGGTATCCCTGCTGGACTTCAGGTTGTCCTTGTTGAGCATAAGGTTGTCTCGGGTTTCCCGAGGGTTGCCCAAGATAGGTGAAAGACGGACCACCGTAGGCCGAAGGTTGTCCTCGGGAGGGTTGCCCTTGTGTGCCTCCAGGTTGCCCTGGATAGGTTTGGCCATAATACTGCTGCCCGTAATTAGGCTGCGTGTAGGATGGCTGACCTTGATATGATGGTCCTTGGTACGGCTGTCCTTGATCTGGACGGATTTGGGCACCACCATAACTAGTGGTACCCCAAGCGACATTCAACGGAACTGAAACCTCAATGGCGGGCTCAGCTGGCAAGGAAGTATACAAATAATGACCTATAGGGTCGTAGTAAGGGCCTTGGGTGCCTAGATTCTAGACAACATGCAAATATTGAGAGTATGCCTCCCCCGTTGGAATGGCACTAGAAGAAGGTGGGGCACTAACTGCAGGATGAACAACTCTGGGTGTATGTGCCGATTGGCCACTATGTACTGGACCGCGGGGCGGACCAACAACAGTAGTTACGATCGAAGACGCCATAACGGCACTAGCAACTGGAGTTGAAGATGCGACACAAACGGCCAGATTGGTCGGAACTAACGTGACAACGGTATTGTGAACTTGTAAAACAAAAGATCCCGTAGTGGGAATGATGTTATGATCCCACATGGTACCTGAAGAGGATTTCCTAGAGCCCATGGCATCCCTCAAAGCCCTAGTGGAGTCTCCCCATATACTCGACGGTACGTGAGAGCACAAGTTCGTACTAGACCACGGTTGAGTCACAAAAGGAGGAATCACACAACCTTGAGTAGAAACAAAAGTGACTAGGTTTAACGACGCCGAAGCATGTCTCTAGCCTAGACCTCTAAAATGTGAGCATTATGTTCCAATTCATTGTTAGATTCATTCGGTTTATTTTAAAGTTGATCTTGTGTTAGGTTTCGGTTTTCAGGTCCTACCGTATGTAATCTCTCAAAATTCCCTAAATGCAATCTATATGCCAAAACATGCCATTTCCTTCGATGAATGCTAGTTACAAGAGAGTTGGAGAGCTTTCATGCAAACGAAATGATCCCAAAACAATCAAAGAGATTCCCTAATGCAGCTAATGCAAAATTACAAACTTTCCTTTAAGATCACTAATCACTAATCGAAATGAAAAGTTCTAATTCTCATTAACTAATTCAAAGCAAAAGAGGTTTTTTCTTTTTGATGATGGAAAAATGCACTAAAGAAATTTGAGAAATTGAGAAATAACACAAACAAATTCTATTCAATACAAGCACGTTCAGTTCCTCAAATCACAAATAAAACATCCAAAAGATCCCAAAGAGATCCCAAAGAGAACAATGAGTCGTGTGATCTAGGCTCAAAGTGAGACGAAGCGGAGCTCAAGTGAAGACAAAGCAAATCACTCAAATAACGCAACAAAACGATTCACAACTACCAAACAAGCGTAAGGGAGAAAATAAAAAGTCGACTGGACCACAAGAAGATCAAAACACCTGAGGAAGGCTCGATACACAAAGCCACTAGATGTCCTAGGGCTAGAAATGTGAAATCGATATAAAAAAGAAAACACCCAAAGGGTAACGATCAAAGCCAGTCAAATCACACTCCAACACACTCAAGTAGTCTGAAAAAGGTACCTAGGACAAAACCCAAGCTCAAAAAGTTCACAGCCAAACAAACTTCAAAAGTTTCCAGGCCTGGCACGACTGTCAGGCTGCAACAAGCGCCTTTCAAGAATTGGCGCGGGTCGTAAATGTGCAACTTGCGCCAACTGGCGCGACTATAACGCTATAAACTAGCGCCAGCCAAGTTTGCTATGGAAAAATAAAAACAAAAGAGCCAAGGCCAAATCAGCAATACCTAAGTACACCAAGAGGCAAGAAACAACACTGGCATTCAACCCAGAAAGCTAATCAAGCAGGAGAATCCAAGGAAATAACCAAGAAATTGTTGTGTAGGTAAGTTCCAAGCTGTTCAGTTCGTAAACCAAACCGGAGATGGACTAAAGTGGCGTTGATCTACTTTTCTAATGCAGAGCAATAGCGTTTCGAAGGCTATCTGGCCATACTTCAGGCTCCGTCTAAAGTTTACAAATCAAACAACAAGACAAAACAAACAACAAGGCAAAAAGCCAACTACCCAGTGGAGTCGCCAAATTTTTATGGAGGTAAATCCCCTCTGCGGACAGAGGCGATCCCACTAGCCCAAATGGGGTCTAGCAACAATCAAACAACGCTAACACGCAGGTTCCTAATTGCAAAGTAAAGACCGATGATGAGGGCCT
>APFE030491946.1:17150-57149 GCA_000404065.3 Pinus taeda | reverse complement strand
CTTGAAGCCAAAACAACTCTGATACCAAATGTAGGTTTTAACCCCGTACAAAAATTACCTGCATACGAATTCTAAATCACAGGAAAATTAAAAATGCGAGAGCATAACACATAAAACACATATACATAGAGATTTCCCACTGGATCTTAAAACCAAGACTACCAGCTTGATTTTTCATTATGTTCCTTTCAATGTTACAATACATATTTATACATGCCGAAGCATCCAATACCATGGACCGAAAAACCATCACGTCCAATACCATGGACCAAAAAAACCATCGATCCAATACCATGGACCGAAAACCATCGCGTCCAAAAAACATGTGCGAAAATCATGCACAAAACCATAGGTGGGTCCGCCCAACCTAACATAGGGTCCAAAACCAAAATTTTCCGGGGCGCTGCCCAAGACCCCATAAAGTGGGGTTACGGGTACCCCTCAAACCCCCTATTAACTATGTGGAAAGAATATAACACAACCCAACAAGAAGATCCCGTCACCCATGCTGCCATGTTCCCCTCCTTCCTTCGCTACAAACTAGGCTCTCTTCCTACCCTTGCCACCATCATGAACCCCTTTCCATCTACCCTACGTCCCATCCCATTACCGTCGTCATTTCTTCCCACCTCTCTCCCCACACTCTTGCCACTTTGCTTCCTCGACATTCCCATAGACATGCAGGATGCCACCACGTCCGATTGATCCAGATTGAGGGCAGTAGGTGGCCATCCTGGCCATCCTCTCCCCTGCGTTGTCTTCCAGCTCGTACACTCCCCCTTCATCACCCCGATCGGGGGAATTAATAATAATTATTATTTTTAATAATAATAATAATTTTATTATAACAGTTATTTTTTAATATGATTATTATTTTTATTATTATATATTTATCAATATTAATTTTATGATTAATATTAGATTTATACCTTTAATGCTTATTGGTGTTTTTCAACCACATTTACTAATGTGGTTGGGTTTATAATATTAACAACCCTATGTTTATTAATCATTTGGGTTTAAAATATTAATTCTTGGGTATATAAATCCCTGTGTTTTTAATATTGATCCCTTGGGTTTGTTGATCGCTTAGGTTTATAATATTTATCCATTGGGTTTATAATATTAAACTTTTGGGTTTATTAGTGCCTTGACTTTATAATATTAATAATTACTTGGGTTTATAATTTAATCCCATGGGTTTATAATATTAATAATCCCTTGGGTTTATTGATCCCTTGATATTATACGTTCAATTTATCTTATTTGATAAGGTTTAATATTGGTCCCTTGGCTTAAATATTTTTTCCATGTGTTTATATTTTGTTATGTTCCCTGTATTAATAATTATCTTCCTCCTGGGTCTTAGTGTCACGCGGTAAGAGCTCACGAACTAAGTGGATGACATGCAATGAATGAGTAATTAATGAGGGATGTCGTCGGAGTCCCCCATATCGTTTCACCACCCCCCTCTAGGTTGCTCTGCGCATGAGAGAGGTCATGGTATGATGGACAATTACAATATGGTGGTTGATTTGGGGGAGTGCGACTTCATGAAGACTTTTGCCGAGTTTTGTGGGTGCTTGTAGGGGGCATGTGAGCTTGTAGAGGTTGAAGAAGGATGGATAGGTGTAGTGATTGACGGAATGGACAGGGGTAAGTCTCAACAGTGTGGTGGAAGGGGTTTTTCCCGTCATTACCCCTCTCTCTCGCCGAAGCTCCGACGTCAAGCAGTTTCATTGGAGGAGGAAGACATTGAGGTGGAAAGTTCAGAGGTGGAGGCGCTACATTTGGCTTTGGCATGGGTTGTCCATGAAAGGAACGAGGTGCGTATAAAAAAATGTGGAGAATAAGCTCTCTGCTATTGCTTTTCTCATGGTTAAACTGGGTTCTGAGGTTCGTATGGTGGCTGGGGCCTTGGAAGTCGACATGCTAGGGCTAGCTAAGTTGCTTGTTCCACCACATGTTGACTATGTTGAGGGCTCGCAGGCCATCCCCTACGCTCCTCTAGCTCCACCGAACAACTCTCTGTCTACGCGTATTCGTAGTCGAGGTTGTGTTCTTGGTAGTGATTGTGTTCATGGCAGTGATTTTGTTCGAGGTCGTGATGCTGAGAATGTTTCTCCAGCCAACAAGGATGTGTATGTGGATTCTAAGAATGCTCCTCCAGCCAACAAGGATGTGTCTGTGGATTTTGAGAATGCCCATGGAGCTATTCCCAATAGCTCAAGATAAAAGGTCCTTAGTTTGGTTCTCGTCTGTTCTGGTATGGTTCTGGTCTATCATGTTTTGTTGCTACTATATATCCCTAGTATGGTCCTGGTCTGTTAAGGCCCTGTCTTGTTTTGTTCTGGTCAGTAGACAATTTTAGCTTTATGTTCTGCCATGACAGTAGACTTTTCTAGCTCCTTGACACAGAGCATTGTGACAGTCCTATCACTTGTTGTACCTATATAAATTCTGCAATTTTTTGTTAATATAATTTCTATAACATTACAAAAAAAAAAAAATCTTCGGGTTTATATTGCTTGGGTTTATCCCTTGGGTTTATAATATTTATCCCTTGGTTTTAATATTATTCCCTTGGGTTTATAATCCCTTGGGTTTTTAGTATTAATATATTTGGTTTATTATTCCATTGGGTTTATAATGTCAATCCCTTGGGCTTATTAATCTAAGGGTTCTTATTCCTAAGGTATGATATTTTTTTCCCTTGGGAAAAAGTCGTAATTTCTATTAATATATAAGAAATTATATTTTGTAGATGCTAGAGCATATGCATATGGAGGCAAGTTGCCTATCGAGTTCAAACGGCACAAAAAGAGTTCAGATATGTATCTCCACGTAGGGAGTCAAAAATGAATCCTAGGGTATAATATTATTCATAAGGTTTATAACATTAATCCTTGGGTCTAATATAAATCCTCTTGGTTTATAATCATGATCAACCATGGTCAACCATGTTCCAATGTCACATTGTGACAAAGATTGTCTCAATATGAAAATCAAGCATTGTCAACCATGGTCCAACGTCACATTGTGGAAAAAATTGTTTCAATATGAAAATCAACCATGGTCAAGCATGGTCCAATGTCTCATTTTGACAAAGATTGTCTCAATATGAAAACCAACCATGGTAAACCATGGCCAACCATGTTTATTTAAGGATTTATAATATTTATCTTAAGGTTTATATACCTTGGGTTTCTAATATTTATCCCGTAGGTTTAATATTATTCGCTATGGTTTATAATCCCTTGGGTTTTTAGCATTAATCCCTTTGGTTTATTATTCCATTGGAATTATAATATCAATCCCTTGGGTTTTTACTCTAAGGGCTCTTAATCCTAGGGTTTAATATTATTCATAGGGTTCATAATATTAATCATTTGGTCTAATATAAATCCTCTTGGTTTATAATCATGGTCAACCATAGTCCAACGTCACATTGTGACCAAGATTTTCTCAATATGAAAATCAACCATGGTCCAATGTTGCATTGTGACAAAGATTTTCTGCATATGAAAATCAATCATGGTCAACCATGGTGCACCGTCGCATTGTCACAAAGATAGTCTCAATATGAAAATAAACCATGGTCAACCATGATAATTATAGCGTTTACAATATTTATCTTAGGGTTTATACACCTTGGTTTTATAATATTAATCTCTTGGACGTAATATTATTCCTCCAGGTTTATAATCCCTTGGGTTTATAGTATTAATCCTTCGAGTTTATTATTCCCATGGGTTTATATTATCAATTCCTTGGGTTTACTCATCTAAGGATCCATATTCCTAGGGTGTAATATTATTAATTAACTATTATTGGTATTTAATTATTTAAATTAAAATTGTTTTTTTGTAAGCTTGGGAGGGCTGCATCTACAACATATCCAATATATCACCTCGATTGGGGGGGAGAATTGAACCGGTGAATTCACATCAAGGAGTGCCTTAACAGAGCATCTAATCACTATCTATCCAAGACTTCGTGGGAAATTATATGAATTAATTAGTTATTATTAATATTTATTAATTAATATTGATATTAAATTTAATTGACAATAAAAATAATTTTATTAACTAGTAGTAATATTAGTTAATAATAATAAATAATAAATAATATTAATAACAACAACAATAATAATAAATAATTAGTAATAACAATAATTATTTTAAAATTATTATAATAATAATTATTAACATTTTAATTAATTATTAATATAAATTATAATAATTATTGATTTTAATAATAATAATATTTTTATCATAATAGTTATTTTTTAATATTATTATTTTTTCCTCGGAAAAAATGTAATTTTCATTAAAAAGATAAGAAAATTACATGTTGTATGATACTACATATATGAATTGTTGTCAACAAAAAAGGAGTATTGTTTAGAACTATTATAAACTTTACAAAAACTATTATGATGCTTACTGATAATAAACTTCTGAGAAGTCCAATAAGTTTCTGAGAATATGAGTTTTGTCCAAAAATATACTAAAAACTAGTAAGTTATATACATAGAAGGAGAAAATAAAAGAAAAGATGTTGAATGATCTAGCGGTCATCCTGATAGGAACCAATCATGTCCATAAAAGGACGATGATAGTAACTGTAGAAATTGTCGCCCCTGTATTCATGTATCTGCCATTGACCTGTGTTCAATTGTGCTGCCTCTTTGGATCTGCCTCTTTGGATAAACAATCAGCGATCTCATTCCTTTCCTTGTATATATGTGATCATGCAAATGAATCAATTTAGGAATTTAGAGAAAGGATATCAGTCAAAATATCTCTAAGTGTGTGCAAGTGACAATGATTAACTTCATTTGTCCAGTTAATTATGCCTTGTGAATCTCTGAATATCTGAAGTTGTTGGCAATTTTGTTCCTTTGCAAAAAGGAGAAGGTATTTTAGACTGCTCAATTCAGCATAGTTGTTGGTGCCTCTACCAAGGCCGACCTTGATTCTATAAGACACTATATTATCCATATGTAGCACCACCCCTCCACCACAGCCTTTAGCTTGTGCTGAGTCGTCAAAATAACCCCATGGGGTGTTTATGTCAATGGATTCCTGGGTAATGATCCGAGGGGGTCAGATGTTCTAGTCCTCCAGGAGAGAATTGTATAAAGCCAACAGTGAGTACTGGAGGAGTCCCAATCTATTTTGGAATTATTGAAAATGGATTTGTTCCTGCTAAGCCAGATTCCCCAACAAATTAGCAGTGGAAGGCATATAGTTTTCTGAGAGTTGGCTTTTATCCACCATCTTTGCCAAGCCTCTTCAATATCTCATCCCGACCAATCAATATATAGATTTAGTGAAGTGAGGATCCTTTGCCAGAAGGCTTTTGAGACAGAACAGGTAAAGAAGAGATGAGAAGTATCTTCCTCCTGCATCATACACAGACAACATCTAGAAGGCCTGCAATTTGCACGACGCCTCGGCATTAGTTCAGTGGGAACCTTATCTATTAAAATGCACCACATGAAAAGCCTAGAATTGGGAGGGGCCTTTAATTTCCATATATGACTCCACCACTACGAGGAATCACACGTGTCTCTGGCTACCATTGTATAAGCATAACCTGATTTGAGGGAGTATCTGCCTTGGTGATCTAATGCCCAGACAAGGACATCTTGATTGTCATTTATACACACATTGGCCTCCTCGAATGAGCCTATGAATCTCTGCCAATCATCGACCCAAATTGCCATAATGTTGAGCATTCTATGGTCCTTCTAGGTCGGTTTTGCCACTTGTCATGAATATCATCTGCTATATGTGATAAGTGGGTGATGCCTGAGCCTTGAAGGAAATTGCAAAGAGGACGGGGGAGAATATGGCCACTCCCATATCCACTTCACGTGTCCAAACCAATCCTCACTTGAACTCCATTACCAACTTTCCAAGCCAGACCACACTTGATCAGAGAGATAGACTGAGATAATGATTTCCAAATTCTGGAGGATCCAGTCATAGGAACTGAAGGTCTACAGATCCATTCCAGAATTGAGAGTGGATATATGTACTTATGATAAGTTATTTCCTGCCAAAGACTTCTGGAATTAATAAGTTGCCAACCCAGTTTTGCAGCCAACGAATAAATGCAAATTTTTTATGCCCCAACCCCCCAGTTTTTTGGGTTTGTCAATGTTGTCCCAACGGACCCAAGCAAAAGTTCTCCTTGGAATTTGTCTACGCCAAAGGAAGTGACAGCATAATTGTTGAATTATTTTTAAAATGCCTTTGGGAATCCAGGCCAGTGACGTCCAGAAAACTGGAATAGCTTGTAGGACCGACTTGAAAAGAGTTAGCCTACCTGCTCTAGAAAGCCATCTCTGATGCCAAATATTGATTATGCTTTCAATCTTGGCTATAAGCCAAGTCCAATCTGTTATGCGATAACCATTTGGTTTCAATCTGAAACCCAAATATTTAAGACCATCATCCAGATCTTGATGCTCATATTCAAAAAATCGGCTAGCTAATCTTGCTTCATTCAACTAGCAGGAAACTATGATAATAGTTGATTTTGCAATATCTGGTTGCATGCCTGTAGTTATAAAAAAAAGGTCTAGAATAGCCTTGAAATCATATGAGACTTGAAAAGATCCATTTAAAAAAATCATAACATCATCAACAAATAGAAGATGGTTATAGAGGACATATCTGAGAGCCTGACTCCAGCCAAAGAGCCTTCCTCTCTGCCTTTGTTATTAGTCTGCTGAATCCTTCCATGATGAGGAGAAAGAGTAGCGAGGAGAGAGGACATCCCTGCCTAAGGCCTCGTTCCGCATGAAAGAAACCCAAAGTCGCTCCATTGATGAGAATACTAAAGGAGACTGAAGTAAGATAGCCCATGATCCAATTGATGAAAGCAAAGGGGAAGCCAATGTGAGTGAGAGTTATCATGAGGTAGGACCAATAGGTACGATCAAAGGCTTTGTAAATATCAATTTTTAGGATGACAAAATTTTTATGGAGCTTCTTAATCGAGTGAAGAGCTTCCTTAGAAGTACCAATTGCTTCATGGATTTGGCAATGGCTGAGAAAGGCAAATTGTTCCTTGGATATCATTCGGGAGAGAAAGGGTTTAATACGGAGGGTTATTGTTTTGGATATGATTTTGTAAATGTTATTGCAGAGGGATATGGGTCTATAATCTTCAAAAGAGGAAGGGTTATGAGATTTGGGTATAAGGTCTAGGAAAGTCGAGTTGAAGGCCTCCAAAATTCTGCCAGACTTTCGGCTTTCTTCAATGGTCTGGATGAGATCATCTCCAATTAAATCTAAAAAGGAACTGAAGAATTCAACCAGCCACCCATCAGGACCCGGGCTCCTATCCTTATGAAAGCACTTCAGCACAGCTTCAATCTCTTCTCTAGTAACCTGAGAGTTTAGTTCTTCAATTTCCTCTTGCTCGATGAATCTAGGCAAAGCTTCAGCAGTGTGAACGATGCTTGGAAGGGTTATTCCAATGGGGGATTTATAGATATTAGAGTAATGTCTAATCCCCATGTCATCCAGTTGTTTCAAATTTCTGACTTTCCTTCCTTCCGAGTCTTGTAATTCCCAGATTGAGTTAATGGCTTTCCGACCCCTTGCATATTGTTGAAAGAACTTTGAATTTTCATCACCTGCTTTGAGCCAGATTTCTCTGCTCTTGAGCCTCCAGGTTTCTTCTTTTAAGTGAAGAAGATTTATTCTGTCAGTTTCCAGTTGAATCAGTTGCAACTTTTGTTCTACTAAGTTCGATCCTGTGGGAGTTGATTCTTCGAAGGCTAGTAGAGCCTTTTCAATTCTTTGAAGATATTCATCTTCTTTTCTTTGTTTTAATCTGGCCCAGGTTATTGTTTTGCCTTTTAGAACTGCTAGATTTTTTGCAAAGAGCTCCCCTGGGAAGGAGGTTTCATTCTGGGAGCAATGGATCCAAGTGGCCGAGACCAAGTTCCTGAAACTCGACTCCAGCAACCAAGAGGAGTTAAATTTAAAAGGTGAATATGGTTTAGAAAGATTACCCTTGAGCTCCAGAAATATAGGAGAGTGATCAGAGATCCCACCACTCCCCACCCATTGATGAAAGAGAATTAAACTTGCCATAAGAGGGGCTTTGATCAAGAATCGGTCCAATCTTATAGCAAGGGCATCTACCCCGAATCTGTTATTTCTCCAAGTTGGCTTGAGTTTAACAGGGTCAATATTTAGAAATTTGTGAGCATCCAACAAGTTTTCAAAAAATGTTGTGAGATGATCACTTTGACCCATGAAACCCCAGGATTTCGTTGATCTGAGGGAGAAATTCAAATCTCCACCAATAATGATATTATCTTGATTCATAAAATTAGCCTCCATGATTCTGTTCCAAAAGAATTCTCTGTTCTGGCAAGGGCCATAGATGTTGATGATCCTAAATGGTCTGCCAAGCTCCATAGACCAGATATCTGCACCAAGAAAACCTTCTTCTCCCCAAAAGTTGAGGATTTTTGTGTGTTAAACCCCAAGGTGTAGCCACTAGAGTGACCCCTCACATCCAAAAAATGAAAATCCTAGGTTGGGAGAAAACTTAAGAGAAGCTTATTTATCTAGTGACCTTCCCCCAAAGTTTCTTGAAAGAAAACAACATCCAACTTTTCAGACAGACAGAGTCTCTTGAGAGCCAGCTTTTTGTTAGGGTTGGCTAGACCCCTACAATTAAAGGAAAGACAGATCATGGGGGAGAGGAGTGAGGGTTTCTCTTTGCTCTAAGAACCCAGTTGATTGGGGATTGGACCCCGGAGGCTACTTCAGCACTAGCCCTTTTAATAGCCTTAGAAATTTTTGATTGACGGCCTCTCGGAGGCTTGAGAGTAATTGAAGGAGGGGGGCCAAGGTCCAGGCCTAAGACTGAAGAGGGAGCAGCAGGAAGGGATCTAAGGAAATATCAGTGAGGCCCACTTGATAGTGAGTGATCATCGAGCGGGCAGGTGGTCCTATCCACAGAGGGTTGGGGAATGGGGGAGGACAGTGAGGGAGGCACAATGGGAATAGGACAAATCGGTGAACATAACTTATTAACTTCAGCTTGAGAGATGACACAGTTCAAAGAAGATGATAAATTTATTGAACCTTCAATAGAATGAGAAAAAAGAGGAAGAGTGGAGAAGGGAGTACCCACGAAAGCCATGTCCCAAGATCTGGATTTTTTAGGGGGTCGATCTGATTCCCTTGCGAAATGGTGAGCTACAGCCTACTGTGGAGTCAGACTAGAGGGTGGAGTACTTTCTTGGAGGTCCAATTGAGAATCAAAATCTGAATCCAGAGTTTGAATGGAGGCTGAGACCAACACTTTGGCCGGGATCTGATTATGCCCTGAAAATCTTAGATAGTCTTTGTATAAATGCCCCACTTCGTGACATTTGCAGCAACATATGGGAATGCCTTCATAATCTAGAATTTGCCTCCAAGTGATGTCGCCCATCTGAAGCAGGTAACTCTCTACCAAACCTTCTCTGGTATCTAGATGCACTAGAATGCATGCCAATGCTAGGCATCCTATGCCTTGGTAGGTTCTATCATGATCTTGATAGAAACCCAAATCATCTCCTATTACCTTAAATATTTCTTCCTCCCAAAATTGTACTGGGAGAGCAGGCAATCAGACCTAGATTGGCCCCACTCCATGATTTTCCTTTTCTGGGTCAAACATTGGTGACCATTGCTTCAATATCATTGGTGTCATCTCGATGTGCTAGTACTGCGTAAGGACCCAGTCTACTTGGTCCGGATGAGTGAAAATTAGAGAAAACCAGCCCCTGGAAAGCTAGAGGATACCTAGGAGTTGTATGAGGAGATTCCCCCAAATTTCCGTTGTCCACTTTTGAAGGCGTATTGGGGAGTAATTTCAGCCTCTCACCCTTCCAACTAACATCGTGCTCTCCATGAGGGCCGCTTGAGCCATAGATTTTCCTTCTCTGAAGATTAACCGCTTGTCCCTTTCTCTGATTTTTGAATTCCTTGATTTTTTTGGATGTTTTGGTCGCGCTTTAGTTGCTTACTCTCCTTCCTCAAGGCCAATGTCTTCTCAATCAAAACGATTTCCTTTTGAAGCATGGTCCTATCCAGGAATGCCAATGAAGCAGCCTGAAGGAGGGGTTGAGCCGATTAGTTGGAATGTTGTATAGAAGGGGGTAGTCCTGAGGATTCCTACTTGTTTAGGCAACAATCCTTGTGTTGTTTGACCCAAGTTACTCGATCCTTCTCCTGAAACACTCACACCACTTTGGGTAATTGTTGCTGCCGGGAAGGCATGCGACCATATGTTCAGGTTTGACGGGGAAGGAATGGGTAGGAAGGGTAACTTCGAGCCTTCTTCCGGGATGAATATTCCTTCCATAATTTTCAGGGGTGGAGTCGATTTTAGGGTCTACAGAGAGATCTCCATATCTTCCATTTGAGTTATAATTGCCTCAACCCCTGTGACCGGTAAACTGGCTATCACCGATGTAGTCAATGCTGGAGCCGGTTGGGAGAAATTGACCCAAATATCCTCAGCAGCAAGGGAGTCAGAAGTGTATTCAAGTAGTTGTTCATCCATCCGGGAGCCAGCTGCCCAAGAAAATAGTGCATCGTTCCGCTGCGTCTTCCTGCTGGGGTTACACTTGCCCGAGGTTGTTGTTCTTGGCAAAATGCCCTTATGCTCTGGTTCCTTTATTATTATTATTATTATTATATATTTATCAATATTAATTTTATGATTAATATTAGATTCATACCATTAATATTTATTAGCATTTTTCAACCACATTTACTAATGCGGTTGGGTTTATAATATTAACAATCGAGTTGTCTTTAGTGTGACTTTTTGGAAGCTTTTCGGGTGGACTTTTCAGGTCTAATTTCTCTAAAATATGGAAAGAATTCATTGAAATCACAAACTTTATGGGTAACCCCTGCACAATAGAAGTGCCCTAGGGGTTTTTCAGGGAGTTCAATCCATATATACAATCAAAAAACTAGTTTAAATAACATAAATCAAGATTTCACCACAATTTTTTCTGTTGGATTTTGGCACCGGAAACTCCAAAAAATCACACTAAAGACAACTCCATTAACAATCCCTAGGGTTTATTAATCCTTTGGGTTTATAAATTAATAATCATCTGGTTTTATCAATCCCTTGGGTTTAAAGTATCAATCCCTTGGGTTTAAAATATTTATTCGTGGGTATATAAATCCCTTATGCTTTTAATATTGATCACTTAGTTTTATAATATTTATCCTAGGTTTATAATATTAAACTTTTGGGTTTATTAATGCTTTGAGTTTAAAATATTAATAATTCCTTCGGTTTATAATATTAATAATCCCTTGGGTTTATTGCTCTGTTGATATTATACGTTCAGTTTATCTTATTCGATAGGGTTTAATATTGTTCCCTTTGCTTAAATATTTTTCCCATGTGTTTATAATCCATTATGTTTTGTGTATTAATATTTATCTTTGGGTCTATATTCCTTGGGTTTATAATATTTATCCCTTGGTTTTAATATTATTCCCTTGGGTTTCTAGTATTAATCCTTTTGGTTTATTATTCCATTGGGTTTATAATGTCAATCCCTTGGGCTTATTATTCTAAGGGTTCTTATTCCTAAGTTATAATATTATTCATAGGGTTTATAACATTAATCCTTGGATATAAAATAAATCCCTTTGGTTTATAATCATGTTCAACCATGGTCAACCATGTTCCAATGTCACATTGTGACAAAGATTGTCTCAATATGAGAATCAAACATTGCCAACCATGGTCCAACTTTGCATTGTGACAAAGTTTATTTTCAATATGAAAATCAACTATGGCCAAGCATGGTCCAACGTCTCATTGTGACAAATACTTTCTCAATATTAAAACCAATCATGGTCAATCGTGTTTATTTAAGGATTTATAATATTTATCTTAGGGTTGATATACCTTGGGTTTATAATATTTATCCCTTGGGTTTAATATTATTCTCTTGGGTTTATAATCCCTTGGGTTTTTAGTATTAAATCCTTTGGTTTATTATTTCGTTGACATTATAACCTATAGTAACCTACTAACCCCATAAATGATCTTACCTCGTCCACATTTCTAGGAGCTTCCCATTCCATGATAGCCCTTATCTTTTTTAATCCACTAATATGACTTCCTTGGAAACCACATGCCCCAAGTAGTGTACCTCTATCGGAACGATCTGCATTTGCTAAGCTTTTACAAATTATGCTCTCTCAGCAATCTCAATATTGTTGCTAAATGTTCAGCATTTTCTTCCTCATTTTTAGAATATATCAATATATCATCAATGAATACAATAACAAACTTGTCCAGATAAACATGCAACACACTATTCATCAAGCACATAAAACTAGTTGGAGCATTAATCAAACCAAATGGAACTACAACAAATCATAATGTACGGTACCTTGTATGGAAAGCAGTCTTGTGAATGTCCTCTTCTTTAATGTGTACCTGATGATATCCTGATCTGCGGTCAATCTTAGAGAACATAGATGCTCCCTTCAACTGATCGAACAAGTCATCAATCCTCGCCAACGAATACCTGTTCTTGATGGTCACTTTGTTCAAATACCTATAATTAATGCATAACTAAGAGTATTGTCTTTTTTCTTCACAAACAACATTGGTGCACCCCAAGGAGATACATTTGGCCTAATGTATCCCTTGCCAAGCAATTCCTTCAACTGTAACTTCAGCTATACCAACTTCGGTGTGTTCATCCTATAGGGTGCTTTTGATGTTGGTGCTACCCCTGGTACCAACTCAATGGAAAATTCTACTTCCCTATGATGTGGCAACTCTGAAATATTTGTGGGAAATACACCTTGAAACTGTTGTAAGATTGGGTACCTACTCAATACCTCTGCATCCTCAATGTCCTTACCTTTATCACTATAAATATGCACTACAAATAACACACGCCCTTTTCTTCAACTGCATTGTTCCTACATAACTGTCACAAGTCAAACTGATGTTGCCTTCTTCTTACTCTATAAGGCTCTTTGTTCTCTATTGTCATCCAAGCACTCAATGGCTTTGTCATAACAATCCACTTTAGTCCTATGAAGATACAACCAGTCCATGCCCAACAATATAACATATGATCCCAATGACAATACATTCAAATGTGTTTATGTAGGCATACCATTCAACTCAAATGCATAAGCTCTTACCTAGTGATGAACTCTCTTCTTTATACATGTAGCCAACTGCACTAACTAAGATTTTGCATGCACTTCTTTATTCAAACCACACTTATCCACTAGGTCAGGATTAAAATAACTATAATTATATCTAGTGTTAATCGAAATAGAAACAACTTGATCACAAACCTTACCATCCACCTCGATAATAGACACGTGATGATTTTCCTGCCTATTATCCAATGCTACGTAGATCTGAGGAATACTCTATCCAACATCCCCCACTGTCTATGCCTCCTTAGCATTGTAGATTTGCGGTCTACCACCCTGATTATGTGGACAATCTCTCCTATAATGTTCTCCTCCACAATTCCAACATCGTACGAGCCTCCTATCATCACCCTTGTTCTGCTCAAACCAAAATCCTTGTCCTCTATTAGATGCATTGAACTTCTTATGCGATGTTGCATTCTCTTTATTACTTGTATCTTGAGGTGTTGTTCACTTCTTGTCCTATTTTCCTTTATTCTTATCATTACCTTTCTAATGTTTCTTAGTCTCATATATGCTCTTTGATTGCTCATAACAATTCTTTAGCTTCTGGATGGCCTCCTCCAATGATCTGGGCTCATCAAATTCAATCATGTCCTTGAATGCTACCACCAACCCACTAGTGAATCTCTAAATCTTCGTTTTCTCCTCCTTCAAATAAGGCACATACCTCAATAAATCCAAGAATCTGCTAGTGTACTCCTCATCGGTCATAGATCCCATTTTCAGCCCATAAAACCTTTTTTCCCTGTCATCATAGTACCTCTCTAATAGATAAGTCTTCCTTAATAGTCTCTCGAACTCACTCCAAGTCAACTCCTCTTCATAAATACCTCTAATGTTCTTTACATCTTCCCACCAGATATTTTCTTTACTTTTAAGATTGAATGCCATTATTATGGCCTTCATGTTTTCTGAGTAATCATGCAACCTAAAGAAATTATTCATATCAAGCAACCATGCTTCTGCATCCTATGACTTCTTTATTTCCCTATTGAATGTAGGTATATTTTCTTTCTTGAAATCATCTAGAAAATATCCCCTATCGGTACTCCTCTAAGTATGATAACGATGACGATCATAATGCTTGTTAGAATCATAACTAGAATAGTATGTTTCCATCACCTATCATATTCGGAGTATCCAAGAACCTTTCATCTCTAACCATGTTATCTCTATATGATAAGTGCCCACCATGAGACCTATTTTCGTATACCCCATTAGTTATGTCCTCATGCCCATGGATGATCCGAAGTGGTACATGTCTTTGTGATTCTAACAAACTCTGAAGGGTTACTGCATTAACTTCTACTTGCTTCTCTTGTGCCTTAATGATTATGTCATTATCTGCTTTACAACTTTTTATTTCTTCCTTCAAGTTTCTCAATGTATTTGCTAAGTCAGAAGAGTGCCCAACACCATGTTTCTCATCTGATCCATGGGGAGAGTCTCATGAACTGTAGTCTACCATCTTGCTAGTCATCTTTGTTGTTTTCTTCCTGCAAGGTATATCATGTCAGCTAAACCAAATCATAAACAAACCAGTATATCTTAGTATATTTCAGGGAGGATATATCATTTGCACGACCAACCATATCAGAAATATACATAGATAAACATAATCAAGTCAACATATAATCATCATTTCCCAGTTATCAATGCATGACCATACCAAGAACATACCATGAACTCATGCATGACAATTACAACCATATCCATGTATGCATAATAATATATAAGAACTGACATGCATAAAGAATGCCTAACTGACATACACTCATGACGACACATTCAACAACAACACCATCAACTTTCACATGGAGACAGAAATGCAACCATGACCAATGTCATGCATATGCAATAAGCACATAGACCATAAGCATAAGGAACACATATATGAAACCGACATGAATGCATGACCAACACATCGCTTATCCAATCTAAGGGGTGAACCATGCTCTGATACCACTCTATAACCACCCTCCTCCCACATTTACCCCAAGTTAATTGGTCTTCTAGGGTAAACATCTGACGAGAGGCTACTGTGATCTTATTTAACTCCTGATGTATAGTTAAGGAAGTGGAACCAACAAAACACAACCAATATGACCTTCTGCACATGTCACAGAACCTCCAGGAGCCAACCAACTTTTCCAAGAGATCAACCCTTGAGACAACTTGACATTTTAGTGACCTAGAGCCTCAATCGCTCCCATGGAATGTTCATGCTACTGGGACCCTCTAGTCGCTCCCACAACAACCTTATCTGATACTTCTGGAATGATGGACTTGTTTTTGTCGTTGGCGAAAGTACTCTTCGTTGTAGCAATGTTTTCAGACTTCTTCTGAGTGTTTTGTGCTAAGTTGACAGGCGGAGTGATCTTCCTTAACCATTGTCCTTTCAATTTCTACCTTGTAAAATCTTGTTTGGAGACAGACCCTTAGCTTCTCAACCCATATCGATTGTTATGTTTTTGAGCCAGGTCCTCACTTAGTGGCGGTTCTTTGGCATTTTTCTTTTCAGCTACATATACACAACATAATGTATTCAATGCATGCCCAACACTTGCAGTTTCTTCAGGTGCAGTTGTTTCTTCCTTTTCTTCCACTGGCTAAGTCTACTCATATGAAAGTATAGTGTCAATGATATGTGCAAGCATATCATTTATGTTGTGATTCCATTGCGGTCATGTCTTTTTCTATTGATATTCTTGATGATATGAACAATATTGATCCATGCCCATGCTTTTAACGTTCAACGTGACATTCGAGATTTGTGAAGACTTGGTTAGCGGATTGTCATAGCTGCCAGAGCTGGCAGCCCTTCTCAAGAAATTTAATTTAGGGGGCTTTCTCCTTAAGGTGGTCTCGCTTAACCTTTGTTTTAACTCTTCCAACTCATTGGACAAAGACTTGATGGTACTTGTCAAGCTTTAAAGATATGTAGCTTCCTTATCCTTGGCCTTAATTAAGGAGACCTGAGACCTTTTACCCATGTCTTTGGAGCCTTTTGATGATTCATCATCCACGATGACTCTAATTGCACGTAATTCCTTTTCAACCGCAATGGCCTCTTCGTAATTTTCGGGCAGAGTTCCTTTTGCAATTCTCTTAACAAAATGCACGATGTTTATCGGTAAGGTAGAAGTGTAATAATAAATGGTGATGGATTCATGATGTTTTGTATCTGTAGGAAATCTGTTCAATATGTGATTGAAACTCTTATTAAAATATTTAACCTTTTCTTTCTTCTCCATCTTTAGATTGCCTAGCTCTTTCAATAACATGGCAGGGGTTTTTTCATCGACAAACTTTTCAAGAAACAACTTTTGAAACCCCTTCAAGTTCTGGATTGAGTTTGGTGGAAGACTATGGTACCATATAGTTGCTCTACCATCTAAGGTACAAGGGAAAATTCTACATGCAACATCATTGTAACTTACCTCAAGCATTTGCAAATGCAGGTAGAAGTTGTCCAAATTGTCCTCCATTTTCACTGCTTTTTCAAGGTCCTGCTTCATTAACAACTTCTCCGAGTACCTCGACATCTTATGTAAAACACCTGGTAGAGAAAGTGTGCCCTAATACATTCAATCCAGATCTTGGTCTACCATATTTTCGTCTTTCTTCTCCTCCTCTTTGTTAGAATTTGATGGATCTTCTCCCTCCTCCTTGTCAAAATATGATGCATCTTCCACCTCTTTGTTAGAATCTGATGGATCTTCTTCCTCCTCTTTTTCAGAATATGATGTATCTTCCTCCTCTTTATCACCACCTAACCCATAAAAAGTGTCGTTTGAGATTACAAAGTTGTCTTTATCACCTCTTTTAAAAGATGGAGGATGCTTTGGTTTCTATGTGCTTTCTATGGTCTCTACTAACTCTTTAATGGTCACAAGAGCCATATCTTCGATTGTCGAAACCACTATCCCAGTACTAGTGGTTTCATTCTTCTTTGGAAAATAAGGAATATTGCGTACTCCTAGAATCAATCCAATAGCCTTTGAAAACTTATGGGTTATGGGTCTGATGGCTTAGATGTGCTTGTAAGATATTTTATAAGTTTTTTCAAGAGCGGGTTGAGAAGATCTATAAACTTCAGGAATATGAGCAAGGGAGGTGTTAGGAATATTACTACTTTGACCAAAAGAAGTATGATGAGGGTGGGTGACATTATCAACCATAAAATATTGTTTGCCCTCCTTCTAATACCAAAAAAGTTGATAGTGTGGGAACTATCGACATTCAAGGGGTCTCCCCGATATGTGGTCCCAATTAGACCTCACACCATTTGGGATAGGATCCCCATACAGAATATGGCCAGGTTACCGTTTTCTTAAAGGTTTTCCTTGGCTCTAGCTGTCAACAAGAGAGAACATCACATATGTGCCTTTGAAAAGCAAGTGAGTGTGATTTGTGAGTGCTATGTTGTAGGTGTGTCTAGTTTCTTTTACTGTGGAGGGGAAAGGAGGTGAGCTCCTAAGAGAGAAGTAATAGTACCACCCTAGTAGAGACACACACAAAAAAGAAAGATTTGTCTAACATCTAGCGAAATAGTCCACAAACATGTGACGTTCATTGCAACCATTACAAAACATTCTCAATATGATGAGCACTGAAATAAACAAAATAGTTCAATTACTTTAGTCAGGTGAAACCATACATGAACCATAAACATTCATAGAACAATATTATAAACATCCATAATCCATGCATGAAGAACATACTAGTCATCAGGCTTCATATATTAAGCAAAAGTCCCAAGACACATGTATACAACGAACACCACTAGCTCCAATAGTGGAGTGTTGGAGCCACCACTTGCTCCTCAAAAGAACTAGTTTGTCCCTCTAATGCCTTGCAGGAGGAGCAAACATGAAAAGTCATTTTCTCATATAATGAGGGTGTATATATAACCAATGGGGTGATGCTTCACCACCCTTGTGACTCTTTGACTACCCTCATGATTGTTTGACTTCCTGTGACTTTTTTACTTTACATGACTCTTCATATTATGTACATGTCCTTTGGACTTCCACTTTACAATAAATTTTCCAATAGGAATTTACATAGTCCACAAAAATGATGTGGCATATGGTGACTCATGACATGACACTGATGACATGGACTGCATAATGGCATGGAAATTTCAAGTCATTCTTATTGCTTCTTAATATATGTCTTCTTGGGAATGTTCTTTTGTCCACCTCCATATGGCTTAGAAATAAGGAATATTTAGTGACATCAGGTCTTGAGATGTGGTCGCAAACTGGTGTCCCTTTGTTTTTTCTTGATTGATCAACTTGCATATTCAGCTATAGAGTTGTCTTCTAGCATGTTCCTCTTCTCCACCTCCTTCTTCACCATCCTATCATGGTATGATAGAGTACCTTCATCTGCAATTCACTCATGACAAGACGACTTCGGTCTGATAAACCCCTAGTCTAACATGTTGCATGATGATCCATTCATTGAGTTGGAATTGGGTGACAGGTTGAGGGAGAGGCTCAGTGACTATGCAATTGTGCAACTCAAGTAATCAGGGGTTAGGATTGAACCTTGAGATTGTGCAATGCACAGTTCATGCTAGACTAAGCAAGAAGATTGTGCAGTTGGGGAGCTCAGGGAGCTAGGTTGAGGGCTTAAGCATTAATTCTTCCTCATGTGTAGTTCTTGAAGCAGAGGAGGTTATGTGACTATGAAATTGTATAGTTCATGATCTCAAGGAATGGGCTTGAGGATTGAGACTGTGCAATGTGCAATTCAGGCCTGGCTGGAGGGCGAGATTGCGTAGTTTTGGAGCTTAGGGTCAAGCTTGAGCACTGAGACTACGTAGTCCTCAAAGGCAGGAACTGCACATTGCACAATGTCAAGAGGCAGGGTTGTTGCTAGAAGGCTGAAACTACAAAATGCGCAGTTTAGGAAGGCTGGATGAGGCTAAGTTGCTTGGTCGGGAAGTTTTATGAATTTGTCTAAGTGTGGGATTGATGAAGCTGATGTGAAAAATGATAATAATTGACTGTGATCACACACTTAGAACGCTTTATGATAAAACTTATATCATCCAAAACACATGAACACATGAAAAACATACTTCCCTCAATGCGAAAACTTTGCGACGACAAGTGTGACACCAAAGATAGAATTTACGACGACCATGACAACACTTATTCGATAGTGCTTCAAAATTTGGAAATAAGTGTGACACATGTTTACATGATAATACCAACTCGTTTACGCAAATATTACCCCTTGAAACCACAACAACAACAAAAACAACACTTGACATGCGAAAAGACAACACTTTGATTTTCTCGCAAATGGGACAAAAAAGCTAGAGAAAATGCATGCAATAAGTCTTAATGTTTATGATGACGGTATATAAGATCAATGTAGGCTCTGAAATTTGGTGTAGGCCAAAATTTTGGAGGGTGTTGTAGCAGCGACAACACTTGGCAACACACTGGTATCTAGCTTCTCTGTCTTGGTTGATTCTTTTTTGCAGGGTCTTAGTTCTTCGAGGAGTATTGATCCATCGTGTAGATCACTTTGGCTTCCTCACTTACCTCGTGAATAAACATGGTCCCCTATATGCCTTCTTGGTTGAACATAAACATAAGATCGACAAAATCGCAAGGTTTCGAAACATAAAGGGTAGTATAGTTCGCAAGCTTTAGATTTTCAGAGTATAGTTTTTCATCTCTAGTGTTGCTCTGCTTCCAATAGGCCTGGACAATACCCCAATGGAGTCACTATAGGAACAAAAATATTGCTCTGCTACCATCAAGCCTAGACAGTACCCTGATAAAGTTGTTTTCTTCACCTCTCTACACAGGAATCCTTTCTCTTCTTTCACCTTTATTTATATATTTATAGGAATGTGAATAGGCACTTATTCATTTCATGGGAAAAAGAGGGATCTTGACCTATTGAGAGGAGAAGAGGTTGTTCCTTCGAAGAAGTATATAAAGACCTATGATTTAGGTTTGCTTGTTTCGGTTTTCCCCTTTTCCTCCTCTACTAATTGGATAAGTGTGAAAAATCTGAAACATAAGGAACCGAGTGTGGGCATAAGGTTTCCAGAATAGACACAGGTATCATGGTTCAACATAAAAATATATTTATAGACGGATCATATTTTCTTTTAGAACATTATTGACCAAAAGATATAACCAACACAAAGAATGAGGATGAGAGGTTAGCCAAATGTTGTAGTGTCACAAGACTCTTTTCAACTCAACCACACACAAAGAAGCAAAAAAACACATCCACACATGACAGTTATTTACACAAATGAAAACAAAATGCAAGACAAAACAGACAAACAAACAAGAAAACAAAATGTGTACATAGAGCAGGGCACAACCCTAGATCATCATTGAAAATATTGTTTTAATCCTTGGCCATTAACATGAAGAGAGTCAAACCCGGATGCGGGTGTCGTTCCATGCAATTAAGATTACATGTGCCACCCACGCGCAGCGTACAGAAGGCCACGCCTCAGGCAGATGGTATTAACAGGTTCTGGGCTGGCCTCCGCCCCAAGAGCATTAACGGGACTTCAATGCCCTTCAATGCGTTCAAGTTCCCAAGGGAGAGCAGGTCGATATCACAGGATGGCGGAAACATTCCACCAAGCATGTTTGCAGCTGGGTTCAGGAACTGTTAGGCGCGCAGTTTATTCCGGGGTTGAGGAGGGAGGCTCTGGGGATAGCAAGCCCACCCTCGAGACCATTCCCTGTCCAGTTTATGTTTTAAGCTCACGGCATTTACGGGAGGTTTTAAGGTCGGATGTTGGGTTGTATGGTGATAGGGGGAACTTTCTGAATCATATGTTTTCCTCAGGCAATTCCAAGGGGGGGCGCGGTAAATTGAAGGCTCTGCACATTCCTCAAGACGCAGTTGATTACCTTGTCCTTATTATGGCTCCCCGAACGCGGGCTACTCCTCGCCGTGGCAACAACTACAGGCAGCGGGGAGGCACAGGAAGCAGGGGCCATTCCAACCCCAGGCGTATTTCTCCCCTAGCCTATGCGTCGCCTCCGTCGTTTGAGTCAGAGGACTCCGGTTCCGCCATTAGTAATTCGGTGCAGTCAACAAATTTCCACTACAGACGCAGGACCAATAAGCCCATTGTCAAGGCTCTGATTACTGTGATTTTTTCAAAGGAGGATGATGAGGAGGGAAGCTGGAAGGCAGAGACAGAGGAAAAGACGCCTCCCTCCTCGGATAATTCAACGAAGATTAAGGATTTGGCAGACAGCTCCTATAGCCCTGAGTCACAGAGCAAGCTCGAAGAAGAGAGTACCCTTGGGTACTCGGTGGAGCAGGCTGAAGCCTTAAAGGAAATTGGCAGTCTAAAAGGCAAAGAGCCTATGGAAATCTCTCAGACTCCTAAGGATGTTCAGCCTGAAATGCACGACAGCAAGCCTTCTTCACCTCAGAGCAAGGCGCGGGATAAGGTGCCTGATGACTCTTTCGCCAGCATCCTGTACCTAAAACTGCCGCCTGGTATTGAACGAATTGAAGACATTCCGGACGGGATGGAGGTCACTTGGGAACGCGACCCGGAAAGAGAAGCAGAGGAACACAAGAAGCAGCTCAAGTAATGAACGCGGTTCTGGGGGTAAGCCTTCGGTTCCAGGCGCAAGGAGTTTTGTGTTGCTATGTCTCTGTGTAGCTTCGACGACATGCTGCATGCAGTCAATTTTTTTGTGACTTGTCTTATATGCCTGGCAAATTTTGGGTTTATGTTGCTTGTTCGTTTCGCTGTAAAAACTCTTCCTGTTGATGTATTTTTGTCCTATGGCATGTATAAACAGAGGAACAAGGTTGACATGAAAAGCTTTGACAGAGAGTTGCCCATACACTCTCAGAGGTTAAAACCTCTTGTAAATACTTTTTCATTTTCTTTAATATAAATAGTTTAGTCTTTGAAAAAAAAAAAAAAAAAAAAAAAAAAACATGAAGAGAGTCAATCTTCCCGTCTAGAGATCGAAGATGATATGTGTGTTGGCCAAGATTTTCATGCACAATGAACGGTCTAATCCACAGGTATTGGAGCTTAGTATGTTTTCATTTGTCGTCATTGGCTTTGTCCCACTTCAAGACTAGGTCACTCACACTAAATTCACTTTTCCCTACAGAATTATTGTAGAACCACCTCTTGATACAACTCTGGTGAAGAGAAAAATTTTATTTTGCTTTCTGTCTTTCTTCCTATAGCTTGCAGAGGGTGCCTATCCTACTTTGAACCAATAAGCAAGGTTGGCCCTGAGATTCTTATGAAATTTGAAGAGCAGGCAAATAGATGTTCGAGGGTAGGATGGCTTCTTTTTCGTACACCATGAAGTAGGGAGACATATTCAGAGAAGGTTTTGGCATGACTTGGTTAGCCCATAGGGAATTTGCAAAAGTGGAGTGCTAGTTCCTCTATTCAGTAAAACCGATCTTCTTGATAATGCATATGAGGTTCTTGTTTGTGGGCTCAACAAGACCATTTCCCTACGGTTAGTAGTTAACATAATGCTTCAATACAACTCCTTTTTCCAATGTAAAATCATATAATATTAACAATGAAAAGTACGTTGCATTTCCAAATACAAGTGAAGTTGGAATGCCAAACCTAGAAATGATATTCTACTTGAGGAAATTGATGACTTTCGGATCATTCACTTGCTTGAGTGGAACCGCTTATTTCCACCATGTGAATTAGTTTGTGGCAGTGAGAATGTAGCAATGTTGTTTCGATGAGTGCAGAAAAATCTCACCAATGACATCTAGGCCCCATTGCTGAAATGGTTCTTCCATAGTGACAGGCTACGACGGGGCAACTGAAATATTTCCTTGGTCAGCACACTTCTGATAGACTAGACACTTGCAGTCATATGCTTGAGAATATTTAAATAACGTGGGCCAATAAAAACCAGCCCACATTACTTTGTGTGTTGTTGTGTCACCCACAATGTGTCCCCTGACTGGTCCATCGTGGAGATCACACAAAATTTTCTCTTAATCATGTGCTTCCAAGCATTTGAGAAGTACTCCATTATGGTGCTTTCTGCAAAGCACCCCATGAGCCAATTAGAAATATAATGCTTTTAATATGACTTCCATCTTCTGCCATTCAAATAATTGAGAGGGAAAAGTTCCATGCTCGAGACACTGGCGCACATCCATGTACTAAGAGTTTTTTATAGTAGTGGGGGAGGCTCGCTCAACATTGCACATCTCGATTTCTTTCTCCCATCCAGATGGACCATCTTCTTTTGCCTCCACCACTTCTGCTGCTAGCCGATATAGATCATGGCCCTTAATGCTATGAACAGGTTTAAATTCTAGATCACACTTTTGTAAACTGGTCATCCATTTTTCTCTTCTCTCACCTAGTTCTTTTTGAACAAACAATGATCTAATTGTTAGGTGCTGAAAAAAGATAATGAAATGATTCTTCAAGAGATAGGGCCGAAAGTGCTTTACTGCCTTATAGACTACATACACCTACTAATGATGGGATAGTTAAGTTCGGGTCCTTATAGGATGACACTCATAAAATATATTGGCTGCTTATTATTCTGATCATCTCTCTGCGTAATGGCACAACAGCAAGAGAAGTATCAGAAGCAAAGGTGTAGAGCAGAAAATATTTGTTGAATTATGCACTGTATAAGGTTGGCACTTCTACAAAAGTTTGCTTAGTATGGGAAAATGCGTCCTTTTCCTTTTTATCCCACTTGTATATTGCATCCTTCTTTACCATCTTCTATATAGGTTTGACAATTTGATGGTAATTGGAGATGAACTTGTGGAGAAAGTTGATCTTCCTCAAGGACTACATGGCTTTCTTGTTAACTAGGAGGGAATCTACGTAATAGCTTTGACCCTTTCAGGGTCTACTTGAATCCCACTCTTTGTGATGATATGGCCCAAGAGGTTTCCCTCAGACACTGCAAAAATGTTCTTCTTGGGATTAAGAGATATCTTGTATTTTTTACATTGCTTGAAGATTTGCTTCAAGTAAAATAATAATTGAAATTAACAAATTAAAAATAGTAATAAGAAAAGAAATTAATGTCGGCCATAATTACAATACTTCAATTTACACCTTAACCTTATATAACTTTACATAGAGATATGATTTAACCGAAATTTAAAAAAAAAAATAGATTTTATTATGAGGAAGAAATGTAATGAGTAAAAAATAATAATTTACTTTTTACTACAAGGGGAAAATGTATTTTTTTCACATGACAAGAAATAGTATTATTGATATTACATTATGTGTAATTCCTTCTATGTTCCATTTACATGTGATATTTGAAACATAAATATATTATAATAAAAATTATTTTACTAACAACTATAAGTAAAATATTTCAATGTCCATATTAAATAACATAATTTTATAGATATTTTATATAGAGAAAAAATAAAGTAATTGAAATTGAATTTTTTTTTATATGTTTTTACTTTAGTGAGAAAGATTGAGATAATTCTTATTCCATTAATAGTTGCTTTCTAATTCAACGTAGGAGGGATATTTGTAAAATTTTCAATGTTTAATATGGATTTGATATGTAATATTAATTTAGAAAAATATTAATAATAAAAATAATTAAATGTATACATACAGGAAAAAAATATGAGGGGCGTATTTTAACATTTTAATACGGAGAACGTGAATCATAAATAAAATATTTCAATGTCAACTACATATATATTAATATACCAACTGCCTAGATCCACCAAGCGTCTAAAGGGACCAAAATCTCTTTTCATTCAAAAAAATGTTTGCATCTCAAGAGATTTGATCCCTCTCGGCACTTGGTAGATCTAGAGTTAACATGGATCTAGGCTGCAAGCTGTTAATTTTTTTTAATTTAACAATAGATTGACTTTTATAAACCAATATTGAATTAGTTAAATTTTATTTTTGAATAATTTATTATTAATAATATTTTATATTAAAAATAGAATGAGTTACACATTTTTCTCTTTTTAAGAACTAACTAAATTATTTTTTTGTTGTGAGTATTGAAATATTTTACTAATTAAGTTAGAATGAATATCAATGAACTATCTAAGCAATTGAAAAATATTTATCGTAATTTTACAATCATAGTTTCAACCATACTAAACTTTGTAATGTATAAAAATACCTTCGCATTTTTTGTAAAGTAAGTTGTTTTACATGCAATTGCATATATAAAAGTTTGATATAAATTCACCAATACATAATCTATAATAAAAATTATTTCATCAAAATAAGCATCATGATAATAATCATCTAACAAACATAAACATCATCTAAGATACACATTTGAATTCACTACCATCACATAATTATATACACTTGTACGAGCACATATAAACATCATTATCTAGCACACAAATCTAATAATCTAACAAGGCATCAATAGCGTGATCACATCTAACAAAACACAAAGATTGTAATCTAACATCATCACCACACACATCCTCAAAGTAATATAAATCTCATGTCAAATAACTGCCACCACATCCACATTTATCTACAAGTACATTAAATGAACATATCTAACATGACCTAACAACATACACATCAACACAAACATACAAATTAAGTACATAAACATGAGAAAAAAATGCACCCTATATATATATATATATATATATATAAAGAAGTCAAATGAATACACCATGAAGTCAAATAAGTGCAATCAAATATCTGATACAACAGACGTAGTAGGGCCTACAGCCTGGTCTCCAGTAGAATATGATCGATAGTAAACTATTGCTTGATCAAGTACGTCTGTTGAACTCAACTGAGGTGGAGGACTAAGAGGTGGTTGGCCTATAGTAGAAGGATGTGGCTAGTCTCCAAGAGAAGGTGTTCGATCCACTCTATCAGGAGAAACATAAGACACGTCCTTTAGCTATGGCATTTGATCAACATCATCAGGCGACTTACGAGCAGGTGTACTACCAAAAGGATCACCGACACCCTAGCATCCATGATCCGATGGGGTGGCACCACTAGAAGCATCAGAATCACCATCATCATGTTCATCATCATCATCACCATCATCACCATCATCATCATCACCCTCCTCATCATTATGACCATGCTTATTTGATGGATGTGTTGATGCATGATGCCCTGCAACCCCCATCATTGCCACTAAAGTAATAGCTCCAATGAGATGTCGCATAAGAGACATCATATCTCATGAACAAGTCATGTAGATATCCATGAACATCTGATCCACATTGATATCTCAAGGCCTTGCAGAGCGGGCTCCCTTCCAAACCAAAACGTTGACCAATTTATCACAGTATTCCATCTGACGTCGCATAGCAGGACTCCACTTCTGGAAGCCCACTCCCTCCTGAGGATGTGCCTCACCCTCAACCTCTTGGGCCTCGCCCATCTCCTCATCTCCTCCATCTGGGAGGAGGCATGTCCCCATCATATGAGCCAACGTCTACAAAATATATAGTACACAAAAATAATTAAACAATTCAATAAAACAAGTTAAAGAACATAATAATAGAATAAATTTTATTCTAATTCATTAAAACGAGAAAATGAAACTAGATTAATTTAATTAAAACACTAATATTACCTCTATCATCTGGAGGCTCATCCGTTGTGAAGAATATGTTGGGACACCCTCTCCAATCGACCCTCGCATATAGATACCCCAACATGACAAACGCGTGGTCATCCTCATTGGCCAGCAGCGCCAGTACCTCGTCTGAAATCCTGGCTGAAAACTCCGACATGCCCCTCTTGGGCATCATATACACCCACATGTGTATCTGGGCCTCAATGATTGGCCTAGGAGGGCGATGATAAAATGTAGGCCTCATCTCCGGAGACCTCTCAAAAAATAAACAAAAAATATCGAAAGCAAAACCAAAGATCTCCCTCCCCTGCCTTGACAACGCATTCCATTTATCTAAATCTATGCAAAACTGCATTAAAAAAATGGCAAACCATCTGATGCAATGTGGTCTCTGAATAAAAGAATCAACATAATACAAAAGAGGGACCTAATCCACTTCCCATCACCACAAGAATGTGAAACTTTGTTGACTAATAATGAGAGGCACCTAGCCTCCTTTGTAGCAAAAGAGGAAATTCATAGTGTCCAGCATGGACCTGAAAATTTGATGGATGGACATCAGAAGGCTTGAAATATATCAAAGTGTACGCAGATGACTCTCAGATGCAACACCATGGGGGGCATCAAGGAATTGGGGTAAATCCTCCCCTCTCCTAGATAGGTCAGTGATAAAGTAAATTTCCTCCTCAGTGGGCCTATACCACAACTCAGGATCGACACAAAAAGCATGTTGTTGGACATTCCATCGGTGAATCAGATGCACCAATAGGACAGAGCGTGCCTTTAGGGATGTACTCTCCTCATATTACTTGAGGAGGCCTACATTCCTCAAGAGCACTTTAGTCGCTACAATAATAGGGCAAGGGTATAAATCCCTCTCCCTCTCTCTCTCCTACCATGGTCAGACCATATTGTATGGGTTCTCCTGTTGATTTTGCTGCTACTGGTTCTCCTTCTACTGATGTCTCTGTTACATGATTTACATATAAAATACATCAGCCTCATACATAAAATACGATTTTTTTTATTAAATGAAACATGTATTTATTAAACTATGGAAACATAACTTTCTATCTAAAAAAAATATTACTGGTGGACTCAAATCACAGTCATGCATTAGCGTTGGTGCACTTTCAACTATAATCACACTCGTAATGGTGCACACATAAGTATGATTCACCTCGAGTGTTTTAGAAATTTAAGTTTTCATAGCGGTGCAGCATACTTGTGCACCGGTGGGAACGTATAACTTGTTGGAACCAGAACGGCACGTTCGGATTATCAAATGCACCGAGATATAGGAATATTTTCAAATATTTATTTGTGGTGTGTTTAGTAAATATAAACGCATCGGGAGTGATGCACTTACACACAATTTGTCACATCTTTCCCAGTGCATTTATATTTACAAAATGCACTACCAAAATGGTGGTCTGTTATGTTCACACACCAAAACGTGGTGCAACCTGTAAATTTACAGGGCGAACCATGTCCGGTGCGAGCCGAACATATTGAGTGCACTGTGCATCGCCAAAAAAAATGAAAAAACAGTGACAAATTCAACCTAATTTACAATTCTAATTTGATAAAACTTAAATTAGAAAGAAACATAGATATTACCTGGACATTTGGTCGTCGGGGAGGCACTGTCAACACGTAATGGAGAAAAACAAATTTTCACATTGTTTGAAAAAAATTGAAACTAAAACAGTGAGCACCGCACTAAAAGGTGGTGAGCAAGAGAAGCATCAACGCCAGGGCGCTTGCACGTGGCACGAGTGGCACCAGTGCCTCAGAGCTCAGTTGCACTCTACATCGTAAAAATGAAAATTACTGTCGGGAGGGTTTTTTTTATTTAACCCTGATCTTGTGTGTTTCGTGAAGCACTATGGCGGGCTGTATTCAAAAGCACCATGGGATTTTTTTAATTTAAAATTATCACGGTGCTTTATTGAGATGCATTGGGGCCTTACATTACCTGTAAAGCATCGGTGTTGTGGTTTTACAATAGCACCTTTCATTTTTTAGAAATTAGAATCCGCCTATCGGTACTCCTTATAAGATGCCTCAGGTCGTTGTTATACATTTACTGCATCAGGATGTCATTATCTAATAGCACAGGTACATTTTACTATATGAAGGAGTTTGGTGCTAGCAAATTTTCAAGCATCGGTGTGTTTGTGTATTTAGCGCACTGTGGGTTTTTTTTTTTTTTTTAAATATTCTACAGTGCACCGTGTTATATGCGGCCTCGGTGTGTGTATTGATAATAAAGCACCAGTGTGCTTGAATAATTTTGACACGTCGTCAAAGAAACATCCGCTAAAACATCCACCCACCCGCCTCCACTAGTGACCTCCGCTAGAAACAGATTTTTGGGCTATTTTTATACAGGCCTGTGCAAAAACTTCCACTAGATGGTCTTTTCCTTGTAATGTCATTTGCTTTTTTTATTTCCCTGTCATTCCTGGACAAGCTTTGAAGCCAACCTTGTGTTGCGACAGGCGATAACAACATGAGCACCTGCCACTGCAAGATTTTTGTGGCATGCCCATTAGAAACAATGGGTTAAAATGACATGAATAGGAAAACAAAATTAAAACTTTTGTTTAATTTCAATTTCTGTATTTTTCGTGTGCAAGTTTAGAGTTGCTAGATGTTTAGAGTAGTCTCACCACCCATGAGTACCTGATGATGGGTGGTGATACCACTAGAAACTTCAAACAACTCTAAACCTACACACAACAAAAATCCAAAAATTAACATTAAACATGATTATGATGTGAAATATAGGCACACAAAAAAAAATTTAACCTTGATGAAATCAATTCCCCCACCTTGCAGTGTGGAGTCCAATCCCACTAGTTGAGCCAATAACAATACAAGAGAAACCAGTAGTGTCTAGAAGAGTAAGATCTGCGGGCAGATGGGAAGCAACCATCTTCTGACACGATGCACCCTTTGTTATCTCCCATATGTCATTCATCCACACCTTCATATACATCATCCTGACTGCTCACTTCTCAAATATTAAGCCCACTTAAGAAGTTAACAAGAATGAGATATATCTTCCCTTAAAATGATTTATATACAAGAAGTTGATGAGACACTAGGATTCTAGGAGCTCAACACAAACATTGGAGTGCAAGGGGGAAATAGATATGCTAACCAAGCACCGAATTTTGAAGGCACCAAGCAATTCTTCTTGTCTTCCAATTCCTAGTTATCAACGCCATTCATCCTTCTGAAACATGGCTAATGGAGGAGACCACTACATCCCAAGAAAAACAAATGTATGTTTCACAACATGAAATGCTCATCCAAAGACTTAGAGTCCTTTTGTTTTGTCTCTTTTCATGCATCCATATCGGTTATTTTGGCTACGAAATAATTAGTATCAAGATGTTATTTGCTTGTATATTTTTCCATAGTTTTCAAACGCATGTGCTCTCTTGTAGCAATTGAGAAAATGGAGCCTAGAGCCCAAAGCATCGACTAATTATCTAGTCTATAAATACCCACTGGAACTCTAACATAATCAAATATCCCTCGGATCTGCCTAACTTTCTAACTATTTGTAGATATATACTAACAGTTAATGGGTAATAGCAAACTAGAAGCTAGAATTATCATGAATTGACTTGAATGTGATTCACCACAAATATATTATTTTATCTTCAAAAAAAAAAAAAAAAAAAAAAAAAAAAAACTTTGGTGGCCACTTCAAATTTGAACCCATATATCATCTTGCTCACTCCATCTATGAATTCAGAAATTCCCATGTTGAGTTTGACATATTTATTGAAAATTCAAAAGCATTCCTTCTTGCGTCTATAAGGAATATAGAGGCTCCACTTTCTGTGAGATGTTCTAGGTAAAATAAAATCTTCACTGTGATGGTCAAGAAGAAAGAATTGCTGGAATTCTTCACTTGTCTATAAAATGTATAGTGTGTGAACATAGGTTTCCAAATTTGAGAGCTTTCAATATGATATTTTACCTCTTTTGGTGAACATAGTACTAATTCCCATAAATGTTTCATAACTCTTTCACAAAGATCCCATGTCTTCCTAAAAATGACCAAATATAGTCATGTATGATTTTGAAGAAGACCAATTCCATTCCATGTATTTAAGTTCATAAGCTTTTTGTACACATTATTCATCTTTGGTTTTGTACACATATGGGTTATCATCCAACTCTTTAAAGAACACCCCATAAAAGAAATATGATTCATTATCAAAATTTCTTCAAAATACAGTAAGGAAAATTTTAAATGCATGACACGAGTTTTATTAATATTGTTTGCATCACAATCATAACCACATGAATCTATTACAAAAAGTTATTAGACATGTTTATTTGATCACTATAAGGGATAACTAAAGATGAAATACATTCCTTCATTTACTTACGCTCACATCTATCGACATTTCTTCATTTTCATACACTGACATATCAATATTTTCTATATAAGCAACAACAAACAATCTTTTGTTTTTCAACTACAACAAATTTAAGCATCCCACTTCCAAAAAGGAATTTGTGAACAAAAAACTACTCTTAGCAACTAAATTTTACTTCAAAATGATGGAATAAAAATAATTTTAATTTTAATAGGAACAAGTCATTAAAATGTTACATAAACAACCCAATGGAAGTGGGAAAAATACAACCACAAACTTTTGTCAAACAATAGATCAAAGAGAAAACATAAAAAACAAATTCACTGAAGAAAAGGATAGCTATCAGGAAAATAGAACTAAAAAACTTCATGACTAATTGTTTCACAAATGATTATTTGATATAACTCTTAATATATTACTCAATATGCTTCAATTATTTCCATCCCTAACTAGAGACATCCAAATCATTATGCTAGAGAGGATATACTAGAAAGTCTATCTTGTACCATCATATAACCAGATAGGTGATGCTCTAACCAGGACAACCTAAAACCTATGGATTAGTCTCACTGATCTACTTTGTAGACCCATATATGACTAATATCAGTCAAATCACAACCAAAATCAATGAATATACGACCAAAATAGATCCAAAAAGTAAAACATTTATAGACAAATCCAAAACATATAGCTCTTTCTACTTCTCAAATGTGTTGGTTGTAAGTATCCAAACATAAGACTTGTTGATATAGAGGTTTCATCCTTATTGTACACAACACAGATATCAACTGACTGTTTGCCTATAACCATTTTTCTAATATAAACTCCAAGTATTGAATTAGGAAGTTCAAATAATCATCTGAATATGAAGCTACTCTTGTAAGATGCTAGATTTTAGTAATGTATGGCACAAACCTTAAAACAAAGCATATCAAATCTTAAAGGAGTTTAATAATAACCTATGAAGTTACTCTTGTAATACACCATATTTTAGTAATGTATGGCACGGACCTTAAAACAAAGAATATCAAATATTCACAAATCCAAAAAGGAACATACCTGACTCTCTAAGTCGGTTTTGAAACCATATTCTATGATTTATGGAAAGTAGTGGGAGAGGAATGCATAGACCTACTAAGAAAATAATGTCACAACATAAGACATTATAATAATATGGTCATAATAGAAATTGAAAGAAAGAAAAATGCAATTACTGAGATGACAAATTATTATAACGCTCTTGTTGAAGTGCACCTTATAAAAAAAAGGCAAATTCAACCCATGTATTTGACAAGGATTGGAAGCATCAAGTAGAAAGTATACCATAACAAGAGGTGCATTGATAGAATAAGATATACATTTAATAACTTAGCAATTATAGATGTCCTATGCACATCAACTTATCAAATTGTTTTGTGTTCCAAGATGAGATGGTCATAGGTGGATCTAGTCCTAATAGTCTTTCAATAGCAAAATGAGATTGATTACACAAAAGTACACCATTTATGAAACTCATGAGATGCTCAAGATCTATATTCCTTTATAAGATGTCACAAAAAAAAAAAAAAATCAATGTTGCAAATAGTTCTCGAGTTCAAAATCCAACCTTGCATGGAAAATAAATAAAATTCATCTTGAGATATAATCCAATAGGAAATAAATCATCATTCTAATGTAATGGACTAGGAGTGTGGAATATTGTTTATGTCCAATGGAGTTATAAATACAGTTAGGTAAAAAATGAGCAATATTTTTTGCTAACAACCACCAAATTGGACGTATGGAATATAACACCTATATTTTAGTCATAGTTCCAGTCCTTGAGACTGTTAGGAGTACAAAAGTTGGCATTTGATAGCTTATGTCAATTGTTCCTTTGATCTCCTATTGAGTATGTTAAATTTACTTAGGACCTTCACGCAACATTATGAATAGGTGTCCCCTTTCATATTTTGCCACTCACTTTCCTTAACATGCTCTAATGCACTATGTGGTATTATGCCTTGAATAAATGGTGTTTGACTAGTGTACTAGACTATTGGGCCACATGAAAACTCATTTATCTACTTGCAGGCATGGTGACAACCACATGTTTGGGTTTGGGAGCATTTATGCCCATTCTTCTCTGAGAGGCTCCCATCACTATGACCATGTGTGTTAGATACAACTATCAGGCCCAGAAACCCAAGATAGTGAGGTGGACCAACCTGATAATGAGGTGGAAAAACCAAAATGTGAGCTTCTAAGCATCATGTGAATAGTTTCCACCACAAGTTAATCGGACATCCTCCTACAAAATCATTTTGGAGGCATAATTTGTGTTCTAAAAGAAAATAGAATACAAGTCCTAGATCAGAACATCTGCAAGGATTGCAATCTTATTAAAGAATAATTCTAACTTAGTAACTATAATTAACTATTTCTTAAATTTGTAGATTTGTTATCCCTGGAAATAGTGTCTTGCCACTGGTATTTTCTATTCAATTGCACCTCACAAGAAAACCACTAGCATTGAATTCTATGAGTGAAATGCATGACAAAATAATTAAGAAACAATTAGATGTCACTACATGATAAAATTTTATATTTGCTTTCCTATTTACCGAAAAATTAATATGGGAAAGATCCCTCTAGTTCTAACATTAAGAACCACACTTTCATTGTAAGTGGATTGGAATTGCATGCTAGCAGTCACTATTTCAATTAATACTGGTCACTATTACAATAGCCCTAAAATGCCACAGGTGCTCGTGATAACTTAAACCAAAAACCCAGGTTTGTCCCTCTAAAGACCAACTAAAGGGTGTTTGGGTAATCCTAAAGTGTGAGTATTGATTTACTTGTGAAGGTGTGGCATTTTTGTATTTGTTGTACATTCCCATAAATAGATAAATTGAATTGAATTGCTTATTGAGCGATAGGATTTAGGGTTTAACCAACTCACGTTATTATTCCAAGAGAGGAGTGATATTATTTACAGATCCTTTCACAATGAGATGAATTCAATGATTGTAGGTAGTTGGTAGAAAAGGGTTGTTGAATGGTATTATTATGTAGATAGAAAATCAATGTTTTTTTTATAACTAAAAGAATTTTATTTTCCTGTAGCCTCATAAAGGAAGTTTTGATAAATTGATCAAGAATCAATGGCGTTAACGGCATACCAATAATTTAGTCGGCATCAACTAGGCTTTGTTATAGGTTTTTTTGTCAACATAGATATATTTATGTTTATAGGTGGCCCTAATGGTGCCCTTTTGTCAATCTAAAAAAATCCCTTTCAAGCCTTATCTCTAGCTTATGTAAAGGTAGAATCATGTTCTCATGCCTTAACCCCTAATTTTGAATCACCAGACAAGAAAGGATACACACACACACACAAAGGTTGTGCACATGGCATAATAGGGCTCTGACTATCATACAAGGTGGATTTTCATTAATAGGACTCTGACTATGATTAATGTTTGTTTGAATTTTGTAAGTTAAACATAATAATGTAATTTTATATGTTAAACACAATCATTTTAGTTACTAATTCGAGCACCTAGTGAGTCAATTATGGCAAACCGCTAAAAAGCTTGCAATGTTTAATTACAACTTATCCAAACCACATAGGTTCCAGAGCAAGGACAACATAAACTAATAGTAAGAACAATTTGAAAAGTACCTCAATTAAAGGTCCCATAGTTGCAAATAGAGCTTGCTTTGAGTCAACGCCAAAGCTTCCTACTACAATCTCCTCCAACAATTGTTCTACTAATTTAACCAACACTTAAGAATCAACAAAATTAAAAAACATTTTTATGACTAAATAATAATTAAAAAGAGTTGAGTGTATGAAAACCTCAATGAGCTCTTCTTGGTTTCAAGAATAATTTATTGGATTAGTCTTATCTTGGAGCAAACCTCCCTCGTGTTGGGTTGTGTTATATTCTTTCCACAACTAGCCCACGTAGTTAATCGGGCGGTTAGAGGGGGACGGATCCCCCCCTTCGTTGTGCCGATTGCGTAGCGGGGGGGTCACATGGGGTTTGAAGGGTGCAGTTAACCCCACTCTATGGGGTCCGAGGCAGCGCCCCAGAAAATTTTGTTTTTTGGACCCTATATTAGGTTGGGCAGACCTACCTATGGTTTTGTGCATGTTTTTCGCACATGGTTTTGGACGTGATGGTTTTCGGTCCATGGTATTGGATGCTTCAGCATGGATAAATATGTATTGTAACATTGAAAGGAACATAATGAAAAATCAAGCTGGTAGTCCCGGTTTTGGGATCCAGGGGAAAATATATGTGTATATGTGTTTCATGTGTTATGCTCTCATTGTTTATTTTCTGTGTTTTAGAATTCATATGCAGGTAATTATTGTACGGGGTTAAAACCTACACCTCGATTTAACAAAGAAGTAGTGAAGTTAGCATTGACTTTGTTGTTGCTCTGTTGGATGTAAAGAGGTTTGCTCCATGATTATCCAAATCATAATCTATCCTCTACCAATAGGGCCAACCATGTGAATATGGAAGCTCTTATGTCCCTTCCCCTCCCCCCGACATCACTCTCAATTCCCAAGTACCAAATTTATCTACTAGAAAATAGTTGAAAGCAACACATTAAGGTTCACGCATAGACACTAGAAAAACAAAAAAAATATAAAGAAACATATGTGGTTTTTTACATAAAGAAACATATAACAATCATTCATTAACATGTAACATTCATTCATTCATTCATTAATCATAAACACAAAATACTTCATCTCAATAAATTTTACTATCAAAAAAATGTTTTCATAATATGGTACATGATGTTTCTAATTATATAACCAGTACAATCATTTCTTTTTTGTTTTCTTTATTTTTGAAATGTATTGAGAAATGATGCCATTAGTTCCTTCTTCCCCTTTAGTTGTTATGGTGTTTGCAAATATTTTTTTACGCCATGGTCATTTGCTCACGACGTCGAGGCTGGTGCAAGAGGAGTAGATCATAACCTGCAACAAGAAAGAAATGTTAAATTGATTTTTTTGTTATTATTATTACAAGAATTTCATTAATAAAAAGAGCATTAAAGTGTTCTTTACCCGCTTGAGTAGCGGAGGCAAGTGGAGTAGTTTCGATGCAGCCATATATTCCTCTTCTTGTCTAGCCTCATCTTCTACATGCTCTGGAGTTGAAATGGAAAACGTTATAGTTAATACACCATTTGTAACTAAATATTTTAATTGTAATGCATACTACAATTTTAATAGCACATGAAATACCTCCAGTAATGAGTTTCACACCACCTTCATTGGGTGGCACTCCACCATCACTAGGATGTGTTTCTTCATTGCTTGCCTACTTAAAACAAACAAACACATTATTTTATGGCTAAAAATAATAATCAATATATTGTACAAGTAATCAATTATAAATAATCTTCATTTATTTTAGGTGTGTCGATTTGAGTGTTGGAATGTTGTCTTTGTTCGAAGCTCTTTCTATATTCAACCATGGCTTGATAGTCATGCTTGAAAGCAATATTAGGTCTTCCTTTGTTAGACTTTCTTTGAACTCCAACCCCTAGAATTTTACATAAGAACATGTTTTTTTTTCTTCTTTTGTGCAATTAAATTAAAATTGTTAACTATTTATTATTTGGATGCCTTAACTAAATTTTTTATACCTATAATTCACACGACCAATTTGGAGTAACCACCCGGGCCAAGTTCATGTTGCTCATGTTTTTTTATTCTAGCCTTTGTGGCTTTGGTTGTATCTAGGAGCTTGTATTGAAAAGTTTCAAATACGTAATTTGATATCGCAATGACGATAAAGCATCATAATTACATTGTTATAAGTTTCACATACCTTCCTTAGCTAGGTGGTTACTTTCCGTCTTTTTGGAGCATCTTATCATTTGCATCTTCCACTAGGGCCTTCCATTCCATCTCTAGAATCATTGGAGGACTCTCATACATAAGGTTCTTTTGAAACTGAACTCTATATTGTTCTCGCAAATATTTTAAATATGCACCTTCTTTTGAGGTGGCTCTAGATTTGTAGAAGGAATCATCATCCAATAGGCCAACCAACATGTTAATGAGTTCTTCTTTTAACTTGGAACTTTGGGCATTCCACCTTGTGTGTAAGAGCTGTGAACAGATGCAAAGAAAAAAGTAAGGGGTTTTTCATGAACCTGTAACATTTTCAACAGAAACCTGACAAAATCAATTAACGGGATTGTTGATGTAACTACCTGTACTCCTGCAGTTGAAGATGCCTCCGGCTGCGCTGCTACAGTTACCGAGAGACCGAATCCACCCAGCCAGACTGAGCAGAGCATGGCTACTCAATCCAGTAAGCTTCTTAACGGAAGCTGATTGTTCCCCCGTGCCCAGAACCTCAGAACTCTCAAGCTCTTCCTATGACTGATTCCCTTCTCCTTCCAAATTCTTCCCCCTGGTTTTTTTTTGTGCCCCTGCTCAATCCATGTCCCGCGGTTTTTATTCTCTGGTTTGGCGGTGGCCGCCCTTCCATCTGCAGCCACCACTCACCCTGCTGATGACACGCCCGCACTTACGTATCCCTTTCTAGTCTTGTTTCAGGTCGTGAATGAATACCCCTTTATGTTTTTAAACCATATGGTATTTATTAATTATTCTTTTAATATAACCAATACATTGTATATACCATGTATCATTAAAACATTATAACGTTATATATATATATATATATTAACATATCACATTGTTTTATATATATTTGTTTTAAATATAACATTATAAACTTTATACTTGGATCTCCTTTTTTAATTAATTACTTATATTAATATTTAACATTTATTTTATTAATTTATTAATATAATTTTATCAATAATCTGGAACATATAATATATATAGTCCTCTTTTAAGATCTAGCCATACATTAAGCAATATTGATGAATGAGTAGAACTTCTATTCCAAGAAGTGTCATGGTATTTAGCACTTATAATCAATTTAGTATAAAATACTAGTGCGGTGTATGCAACACATGCATATGTAGCTATCATATGCAGGTACCGTATACCTGCTATTATGCTTGCGTTCTTTGTATTCGTAGATGGGTCATTACATACACTCCCCCTTCAAAGAACTTCGTCCCGAAGTTAGAGTTTATATTTTATCTGATTACTTATGATAGTAATTAGTACACCCTTCTTAGATTTGTAAACCGAGGTTTTAAAATTTTTATTTTAATACAAAGAGACTATAAAATTAGTGTTTTAGGTTTATGATTTTAATGGTCATGCCTTGCCCTATCCAGGTTCCAAAGCTATTCTAAAATCATCCTATCCTTCCTAATCTCTTCCACTCCCATCCTATCTGTCCTCTACTGGAGTATGCCATGGCATCAGTTTTACTGACCTAACCATTCATAAACTCTAAGGCGACAGCGTCGGTTATACCGACCTGATTCCGAGTAGGCATGTCGCAGTCATCATTGCACGTCTAGGGGAGCGTAATTCGCACAGTCCTCCCATGACTCCAGGGTTTGGAGGATAAACGGTGGGCAACACCTCCACCCCTCCCAGTAGAATTAGAGCTAATACCCTATCATAGAATCACTTTGAGCTTTAATTGCTCTGAGGTTTTGTCATCACGTGGTCATTCCGGTAACTGTTTATTATCTGCAATCATACACTTATCCATGCATTCATAAAATGTGCATCAGCATATTCAAAATAACTCATGTATTATTCACATATGTCACTACAGTATGACATATTTTTCCATATTCTATGCATGTCTTTTAAAAAATGTAATTATTCCCTAATTTCTATTCCATTGATCATATTGACATGTATAAATAAAACAGATTTATAATATCTTAATTTCTATCAGAAGTAAAATCATTTAACTATCTTAAACTTTACTTTGACAACTATAATTTAGTAAGATCAACAACATATATATTTTTAGTATCCATGTACCAGCAGAAGTTAAACATATATTATATAATCATTCAAAATGGTTCTGAGTCTCTGATTTGCAGTGAAGTAAATATATATACTAAACATAGTTTAAAGTTATTCAAAATTGACATAGATTAGGGTATCTTTGACATATGTCCTCTGTATTTTCCCAAGTAGTTGATCCAGGACTATACTTGTCCCATTGGACCTTAACTTGGTCCACTAGGCGATTCCTGAGCTATTGAACCCTACGTTCTAGTATACGTAATGGTTCGACCGATACGACTCCCTCGTTCGATACCTGCAATTCCTTCCATTGAAGGTTATGAGATTGATCGGCTATATAATGTTTTAATGCAGAAACATGAAATACATTATGAATTATATGTAGGTGAGGTGGCAGGGCAAGACGATAGGAAACACGTCCAACTCTTTCCACGACTTTAAATGGTCCAATAAATCGGGGTGACAACTTTGTCCCTTTTCCGAATCGAATAGTACTTTTATTCGGTTTGATGCGGATGAAAACATGATCCCCTACTTCATACCTCCTATCAGTTCTGTGAGCATCAGCATAACTCTTTTGTCTATCATGTGCTTCCTTTAATGTTTTAATGCAGAAACATGAAATACATTATGAATTATATGTAGGTGAGGTGGCAGGGCAAGACGATAGGAAACACGTCCAACTCTTTCCACGACTTTAAATGGTCCAATAAATCGGGGTGACAACTTTGTCCCTTTTCCGAATCGAATAGTACTTTTATTCGGTTTGATGCGGATGAAAACATGATCCCCTACTTCATACC
>APFE030491943.1:0-21236 GCA_000404065.3 Pinus taeda | reverse complement strand
TTAGGCTCTTAGGCTAGCACATTATTTAAAATGAAACAAATCCATGGGATGGATTAGAAAGAAGAGATAATTTCTAGAAAATCATCCTCTCTTAAGTTAAAAAAATGGCACAATTGTTAAAAAAAAGAAAAATAAGAGTGACACAAATCCTTACTAATAGCACAATATGAAATCATTCAATTGTTGTTACAAAATCCCAAAATTTACGAGAATTATTTCATTGTTGTCACCATAATCATTCCATTGGTATCATTGGATCTTACCTAAAGTTCCACCACTTAGCAGAAGTTCCACCACTCTTAGTCCCAAGCAGAAGCTCTTCCCAAACCCTCGCCATAAATGCTAAAGTTACCCGGGCTAAAAACCCTAATTCTCCACCCAAATCTTACTCCAAGAAGCCAAACATCTAAAGGAAGAATTGAAGAATTGAAGTTGAAATAGATTAGTGAATTAAGGGCTTTGATGATGGGGCATAAATGGGGTATCAGATTTTTTGGATTTTTTTATTCCAAGAGTGGAGGAGAATGAGAATGAGAATGAGAGGGCATTTTCGTAGTCCACATTCATAACAGCTAAGCGACTTGTCATGGGGAAGTGGGGAATGTGAATGAACATCTAGGCATTTGATAAATGGCCAAGCATTTTATAACGCCATTTGCAAAATCAAGTTTTGAAGATATGCACTTTTTATAGTTTTTTTTTTTTTTAAATGTAGTGGAATCTAATTTTCATCATTATACACGTATAGTCAGTTTAAAAGACACAATCGGTTTTTAATTATAAATGCATTTAGATACAAAAAAAAAACTATTTTTCCAAAGTCGAAGGATTTTAAGAGGTATCTTTCATTCCCAATGGTATAATTAGGTTGACTAGTATGTTAAATCACTCATTTAAGCTATGACAATTTTGGAGGTATGGAATTGGAATTGAGGTGTTTGTGGACTAAGAATCACCATGCAAATAGTAATAACAATAACAGCATCTCAATACTATTAAGTATTTACGTTAAAATGCTTATTAGGATCATAAAGAGATACAATGAAGGAATGAAGCTGAAGCCAGTGTCAACATGACGGATGACTTTTTCAGCGAAAGAATGAAAACCGTTTTAAAGCATAGGTACGGGGGCAGGTGGCTAGAAATGGTGATCTTTTACTTCCTTTTTGGCTGCCTTCTTTTTGTGATGCTCGTGGAAGGCATAGCCCCCAGCTCCCACGGCAGCTGTTGCTGCAATCTCCTCCTCAATCTTGTGCCTGTGCGCGTTCTCTGGATCCTTCTTTGCTTTATGTTTTTCGTACTGCATACCCAATGAGAGAATTAGTAATCCTATAATTGTATACGTAAACTCTATAAAGCTGATTTAGTTTATCAACTTACTAAAAATTACAGAATAAGAGATATATATATATAGTACCAGTGCAAACGTTCCAGCAGCGACTGCTCCCAGTTCACCTAAATGCTCCATTCGCTTATCGTGCTTCTCCTCCTTCATCGCTTTCTCGTACGGCGTCGCCTCCGAGTCGGCGTTCTGGTTCTTGTGATGGTGTTTATTCTCAGACATCCTTTCCGAAATTGATTTCAATTACAACGGTATGAAAGGAAATTCAAAAACCACTTATATATAGAGGTTTGAATAATTAGATCCCGATGCAATGTAAGGAAATGCAGACAATGACTTTTACCCGCCTAGAATACTCAAATTGCCGAGCAGATTAGATTACATGAAGGAATGGTAGGGAATTAGTCCGGTATATATATAGCCAGGGTTGAATATTAAACACTCTATACTGTGTGAAAACAGAGTTCACGCGTGCGCGGTTTCCAAATGGCCGGTCTCTCCCTATCCAATAGATAAGACCGACGAGGAAGGTGTGTTTGATCGGAGGTGAGCTAGTTGGACATTGTCAACCGAATGGACAACGCGTTGGTGCAGTTTCCAGAGTGGCTGCGGCTACCACATAGCCTGTGCTTATCAGAAAGTGAATGGTGACGAGGAAGGTACGTTTAATTGGATGGAGCAATGTGACATTGTGAAGTAACGAATATTAATAATTAATAAATTTAAATCGCGCTTATAACAGGCCTACATTTAAATCGCGCTTTAGAAATGAGCATGGACAAATAAAGTATGCACATTCCAATATGCAAGTAGTTTATTACCTCCTTGAAAAGGTGTTTAAGAAATTTATGTTACACCTTTTAATTAAAAAAAATTGTTCATATTTGAAATAGTAAAAGATAACGTGTAAATTATGGTAATAAAGTTAAATTTATATATAATTTTTTAGTACGATATTTAGTTATATAATATATATATAATTTAGTAAGATTTTTAATCTCTAATAATAATATGAGTTTTTTAAAGATTTTTTCATAAGAGGGATAAGTTTTGGGGATTGGGGATTTTAACTATGGTAAAGCAAAGAAAATTTGGGAGAAAACTTGAGGTGAAGTTTCTAAGATTTTTAGGTTATTAGTAGAGTCTTGAGTTGTCTCATGGGATTTTTAAAAGGGATATTTGTATTTTAAGTGAAATATTATTGCTCATATAATTGGATAGTGGTGATTTCTCTCAAGGCCTTAGAAATTACTATGGGAAGAACATAAAGTATTTTTGTCCTAAGTGAAGTTTCAATAGACCATGAGTGAGAAATAAAATAGCAAAACACAAAACATGCCTTATATAAAAGGTTGTTACGGGATATGAGTTCCAATATGAGCTTCTATGCACTTAGGATGTGCTTCAAAGGATGATCAAGGGATAAGCTAAGCTAATTATCTTCTAAATCAATATTATTTTATTAATGAGCTAATGTAATTATCTCTTAAATTGATATTCTTTATTTAACTATGTGTAAGCCCATTAACAATATATTTAACCATTTAAATGAATCTTTATCATGCAAATGAGATATAATGTTATCAAACCAGCTCACAGAAAGATAGAAAAGATAGATCAATGCCTTAGAATTCATCCTCTTCGAAGGGGCAACCTCCTTGAATGATACAAATGAAAAGAGCTCCTTTCTATATATAAGAGTCTAAGCTGTCATAATATAATCAGCGGGTAAGTTCTTCCACTTGATGAGATACTCTGAAATTTATCTATTTCGTAGTTTTCAATTTCTCGGTTCTGTGACTGCTTCAGGTTCCAATATGATTTTTCCTTCCTTGTCAAGTTCTCACAATGAACTGGGATCTTCTGCAACTTTTGAATGAGTTCCCACTCTTTTGGGCATATGGATATATGTAAGGGCTGATGTTTGGAGGAACGCTTGGTGGAATCAAATGAATAGCATGATCATGATCACGAATAGGTGGGAGGGCTTTCGGAGTCTCAAATACCTTGGAATGATTGTCCAAAACGTTTTGGGGATATGGAGAAATATATGATTTTGATGTGGGATCCTCTAGTGAACATAATTGTGCAATTACACCCCGTTGTTCTTTATTTAGAAGATTTGTCATGTTGTTAGAGTTGATTATCTTTCCAGGTTTTCCTTCGATACCTCTCAATTAAACTTTCTTTCCTTCCCAAAAAAAATTCAAGAAAAGTTCTTGAAAATTAAAAGCTATCGTACCCAAAGATTGTAGCCATTGGACTCCTAGTAAAACATCAACACCCATTGGAATGGGAAAGCATTGGGCTTACTCAAACATATTTCTCCCATGGATAGCTTGAATTATGGCACTTTCCAAAAGCAATTTATGCTCCTTCCTTTGCAACCCATCACTTGACACTTTTGGTGCTAAGATATAGGAAGCAATCAATTCATTGGGCTACTTACAAATCATTAAAAATTATGGGTACTTCCCAAAATCAATCAACACTCTACCCTTTTTCTTCTTGCATATGTCCTTATATCTTGATAGTTTGAAGTGGTATTTCTTCCAACGCATTACAAAGATGAGGTCGGAATTGATTCCTGAGGACTCGATGTGATCTTTCAATTCTTGAACTATTTTTCTTCTTGATATGTCCTTCTATATTGATAGTTTGAGGAGTGTTAATTCCGTCCAATGCATTACAAGATATGGTCGAATTCATTTCTTCTTTCTCGATGTGATCATTCACTTCTTGAACCTTTTTCTTCTTGATATGTCCTATCTCGAGAGTTTTAGGAGTGGTAATTCATTCCAATGCTTTACAAGATATGGTCGGATTCATTTCTTCATTCACTCGGGTTGGTTCCTGGTGTATATACTCTTCTTCTGATTTTTCCTGATCCTTTTCTTCCTTCTCTCCACAATCAATGTAAAATAATTCTCAGAACACTTATGACCTTTAATGTATTTGTTATCACAATTGTAACAAAGCCCTTTTTCTATTTTTTCTTCCAATTGTTGTGGTGTAACCCTTGTTAAGGTTGTGGAAGGCTAGGAGAACAACATTTCCATTTTTATAGTTATGGGACTATGCCATAATTTTTCTGTCCACTTAACAACCGTCCTCCTTCTCTTTTTTCTTTCCAATTGTTGGTGTTCTCTAAAGAAGGTGTTGCTCTTTGTATCCTCATAATGTGCTATAATTTCCTCCATGAAAATTGACCACGTAACAAGTGGTTTATGAGAACAAAGCCCTTTATACTATAAAATTTGATCTTGTTCTAAACATGAAGATGCAATACATACCTTTTGTAACAATGGTACACCATGTAGATCAAAATAAGTATTTATTTTCTTTAACTATTAAAAAAATAGGTATTTCTTTTCTTTAATTTGTAATTTTATTGATTTATTTTTAATTTGTATTTTGATATTTGTTTCATGTTTTGCAATGAAATTATTATTATTGAAATTATGGTTTTTCCTAAATAAAAATTTAAACAAAAAATTGCTAATCTTTTATTTTTCTTTAACATTGATTTTTTAGCCATATATATATATATATATATATATATATATTATATTATATAATATATATATATAATTATTTTTCATGTAAATTAGCTAAATATATTAAGTGTTTTAGACACCTAATCCTTAGGGATTTGGTGAATATTTTGAAAATATGTAAATAAGGGAAATATGAATAGTTAGAATAAAAAAAAAACTTAGGATATAAAGGCTTGGAAGACATACCAAAATCTTCGTAACATAGCATCACAACACAAATTCTATGCTCATATTCCCTCCTTAGTAATTCCTCGTTCATTCTCGCTTGTTAGCTTTGACCACTTTATCAAAGCTGAGCATTTTACTAACCCTACTCATCTCTCCCTTTTTCAGTCATGACAACCTAATCGATTGTCCCTATGTGTATGACATAATGTACCAGAAACACTTGTCGTTTGGTTGGTGATCATTGATGGTGATGAATTTTGAGGAAGTTGTCCTCTTCACTTCATATAGAAGGTGCAATTCTCTATGAATGTTTTTTCTTCAATATTTTGTTCTCACAATTGCTCTGAGCATAGTTCTTTTTTCATTTTTTCTATGCTTTTTCCATCTCTCCATTTATCTATTAACATTAAAATCCTTAATATATGGACTTAACGTTGCTAGAAAGATCCATTACCCTCTTCATATTGCTTTTACCCTTTACATTATTCGACAAATTTAAAAGCATTTTTCATTTTATCATTGACGAACAATGTAGAGAGTTGGAGCACTTGGGCCTCTATTTAACAAATTCAAATATATACATTTAAAAAACCATGTCACACCATTCTTCCCATCCAGATTCAGTGTCTCTTTACTATGGAGATTCTTAATATATAAATATGCTTTGTCAAAATACCATGGCTTATCAATAGGACATACCTAATAAACTATGTGGCATTTATTCATACGTTTTTTTTCTAGTTAATTAATTTAATTAAAATAACAAAAAATGAAATAAATACTTTGAAAATAAATCTAAACTTTTGATTTATTGATATCACTAAAAATATTTTAGAATATTCAATTGAGATTAAGCCTCTAACATTCACTTAATAATTATTTCTAATTAAATTAAATTGTTAATAATTATTGATAATCAAATTGAAATTCTAGAAACCTTATTCCAAAATATACACACATACGTCCTTAATTAATATGATAAATTACTCATTTAAACTATGTGATTATTCCCATGCAATGAACAAAAACATAATTTTGATATGTTATTTAGCTTATCCACAGTTTACATTTTAAATCCAAATATTCAACAATTTTACATGGTGCTAGTGAAATCAAGATGCTCAATACAAAGACTACTAAAAGAAACACAATATTATTAAATATTCACATCAAAATGCTTATGAGGAAGACAAAGTGATACAACAAACAAGTAAATTTGAATGCAATATCAGGAAGATCGACGATGTTTTTGGCGAAAGAATGAAAACTATTTAGAAAGAATAGTTATTGGTCACAGGTCAAGATCTTTTACTTCTTTTCGAGTTTCCTTGTTCTTTGATTCTCATGGAAGGTGAAGCCCCCAGCTAATCTCGTCTTCAATCTTGTCCCTGTGGGCATTCTTTGTATCATTCTTTTCTCTGTATTTCTTCTACTGCGTACAAAATGACATAACTAGTACTTCAATAATAGTAGTTATAGCGTTATATTTCTAATAAATATATCTTTTTGGTTGGCTTTTTTATCAACCCTGTGCAAATTAGGATAATTCAAATTTTACAGATCGATTCATACATTTTAAATTTTAGAAAAAGTTTGACCTCATCACCATTAAATTTAAAATTAAAGAATAAGAGATACCAGTGGAAACATATTGGCATCGAATCCTCCCAATTCCCCTAAATGCTCAATTCACTTATGATGCTTCTCCTCCTCCATCGCCTTCTCGTATATTGTCGCCTCTAAAGTACACTCTTGCTTCTTCGGTGGTCGAAATGATGACCAAGCTCATGTTTCTTCGGAGACATCCTTTCCAAAATTTCAATTACAACAAACTGGAAGGAAATTCAAAAATCACTTTTATACCCTTAAAATAATTAAAAAAAAATTGATTTAGATCGCAATGAGATGGTAGTGAATGCAAATATTGACTTTTAACATCTTGCGATACTTAGAATGTTGAGAATATTATATTAGATGAGGGGATGGCGCGAAAGTGGTGTTGCTCTACAGTACCTGATCTACAATCACATCGACATTTTAATCTAAAGTAATTTGTTTTAATCAATAACCAGCATATCAATCTATAGTCATTAACATATATTCATACACAAAATGTTAATCTACAACAAGTAAATTTCCATCTATCATCAGCATTGGAAACTAAAACTATTAATATATAATTATGGGCAACATAGTAATATACAATAGTTAATTTATATCTAAAATCATCATAAACCAAATCAGAGACTTTAAGAAATTAGCTGCACAGAAACCTGCACCGGGAGACATTGTCCTCCCAACCACTAACTACCTCCAGTTCTCCCCTGAGCTTGATTGTTTTCCCATAATATAATGCCTCTTGTTGATCTCCTCAATGATTATTTATTCCCTTCTTCATGATAATGTTTCCAATTCCGAGGCGTCCCTTTTTCGTAAGATTTAATGCTTTCTTTCCTAGGCTTTTACTTTTAAAGCCGACCTTTCTCACCCATGATACTTTAAACGAAACCAGTCTTAGAATTTTTCTCTAGCTAAGCTGTTTCTAAGGGAATTTACATCCCACGCTTAATCTTATCTAGAATCTTTAAAAATTCTAATCGTGGATAATTGACAATCTTATCTCGAGTGTCTTTTCTGAGTGCATAATTACCTCAAATAATAATTTCTTTTATTAACAAAATATTTACAATAACTTATGGATAATTTATGGAGTGATTTTAGGATTTACGAAAAATCTGATTTATGAAGTGATTTATCGGTGATCTATGGAATTCTTTTAGAATTTAGAAAAGCTATTTCATTTTCTCAATTCTACTTATTGTAAGCCTGTGGGAAAATATGAGAACTAATGACATAATAAATGTAGAATGAAGCCAAGAGAGAATAAGGATGGATTCCAAGCATGCATTAAAAGACAAGTAACTATGTTATTTGAAAATCGTTGTGTTTGTGTATGGTGCATGAAGAAATAAGGATCAAATTTATTTACTTGAAAAAAATTCATATGATAAAGAGTCGAGATTATTTTCTTGGGAAAACATCCATGGAATTCCATGCATGTAGGAGTAAGTGTTTTTATCATTCAACTGTTAAAATGGGATTCCAAGCATGCATTAAAAGACAAGTAACTATGTTATTTGAAGATTATTGTGTTTGCATATGGTGCATGAAGAAATAAGAATCAAATTTATTTCCTTGAAAAAAATTCATATGATAAAGAGTCGAGATTCTTTTCTTGGGGAAACATCCATGGACTTCCATGCATGTAGGAGTAAGTGTATTTGTCATTCAATTCTTAAAATATTTCATGTGCATTGAGTTCTTAAAATATTTTTGTGGATAAATAATTGTGTGAATTGCATGATTTATTAGAAAATAGGGTCCAAATATGTCTTCGTATATCCTAGATTTTGATAGGTGTGTAAAAACATAAAGATGTTTTTGTAAATGAGACCTTTCTTGCCTGACACATATTTCATATTTGAAAATTCATTTGCTGCCTCTAGAAAATGGTGTCAAAAGTTTATAGAAAAAATAGAAATATTATGTACTATTTACATCTGGAAAAATGGCCTTCAAAGATTCATTTGAATATTCCTAACTGTGACACCTGTGTAAAAACTTAGAGATGGTTTCTCTAATGCACCCATTTCCAACAAAAACTATGTTTGGTTTTCAAAAATTCTCTTCCAGTTGTTCGTAAACCACTCCCAAATTTAATGACTAAAACATTAAAAATAGTGTTGTCATTTGATTTGTCAGCACAATAAGAATAGTTGTTATGTACATACAGAGATAGATATTGTGTTAATTTTCTTGAAAAGAAATAACTTAATTTCATGAAAACATAAATATCTGTTAAGTTTTATATTTCTTAAAAATAAATATGTTATTCACATGCACATAAATAGAACAATTATGTTGATATTTATTGAAAAGAAGTGAGTTATTCACATGCACAAAAATATAATAATTATGTTAGTAATTCTTGAAAAGGAATTAAGTTTTTCATTTAAAATATTATCAAGGATGTTCTCATGGCACATATGCATTAAATTTTTAAAGAGAAATATTGGACTCTTAAAGTAAATATGTGCTTATGTGCATATGAATAGTACCTAGTATATTTGATCTACTCGAGATGAATATGTGAGTAACATTTTTGAGAGAGAGTTCACATAAAACCTTTGCATAAAATACCATGTGTTGTTTTATTTGAGAATAAATTGTTATTCATGCTATTTCTTTATGAAATATGACAAATTTGTTTGATGTGTGAAATGATAGGAAAACATTTTGTATTGCATGCATAATAGCTGGTGAGTCATCTAACTTTTGGAAAAATAATAATCCTTGGAAAATAAATATATATATTTGTATATAGTGAAGTATTATTATGATTATTATTATTATTATTTTTTTTGTGTTAGAACTCTTCAAAAAGAAGAGAAAATAAAAGCACTTCCTTGTATATATTATGGAATTATATCCTTGAAATTGGTAAATATATTCTTTATTGTGTTAATATTCTTTTGGAGGAATCTTTAGAGAAACATATACATTTTCATGCATTGAAAAATATAGTTTTGGTATTTGATTTCCAGTGAAACGGAAGTAGCAATCACATAATATTGATTGTACTAGGCTTATTTTGGGAAGAATAATATGCATTTCCACCACTAAAAGGATTAGCTATGGTATTAGTTTTTTTTTGGGAGAAGATTTTGTATAGTTATTGGGCTAGATATTTTGGTAAGAGGAAAGTGTTTTTGTTCATGCATGAAAGAATAATTTTTATGTGTTTGATCTCTTGGAAAATAAATGTGTTTATATTTCCATGCAAGATTTAGTTAGTTTCCTTTGGAAATAAATAGATGTTTCACTTGAAACAAGAATAAGCTGTATGTTTTCTCACGGATAGATACATTGTTAAATTTGTTAAAATGGTTGAGGGAGTGGATAAATTCAATTTATGAAAAAAGTGGTTGTAATGGTGAAACTCAACAGTCAATGTTTAAATACACATGGAAGGTTCAAGAATATAGTCGATCAAGTAACCACATACAATTATAAATTTAGCTATATAATATGGTTACAAAGGGATGAGCTCGAAGACGGTTATCATGAACAAATTCTACATGTATTTCCTGCTAAGTTGTATTCATCTTTGTATATGAAGTCATGGACTTTGGTGATGTCAAAAACCATGATTTTTGGATGAGCCAAAAACATTGATGCTTGGTTTTATTTTTTTCATTAAGCGATAAGTGTTATGTGAGATACTTTGGTGTACTGATTATACTTATTTTCATTTCAAAATAAGTTGATCTATTTCCTTGCTTTCACTCACGTCCAAAGAGGTTGATGCAATTCCTTGCTTCCAATCATGAGAGATTTCATAATACATATTATTTGGGACAACAAAAATCAAGTTATTATAGAATCTAATTCTCACATCTCCGATGTAACACATTATATAAAATGAAACAAATTCGTAGTATGGATTAGAATGGATAGATAATTTATAGAAAAGTATCCTTGCCTAAGTTAAAAGAAGGGCACAATTGTTAACGAGAATTTAATAAAAGAATGACAAAAAAACTTACTAATAGAAGAATATGAAATCATTACATTGTTGTGAGAGAATCCCAAAAATTACCAAAGTCATTCGATTGTTTTCACTAGATCCTAGCATTGGCGCTTCACTACTCAGTGTAAAGCAGAAGTTTAATTGCTTAGTCCCAAGGAGAAGTTAACCAACTGCTCCACTTCTCAAGCCCTAGCCATAAATGCTAGAGTTTCCAATGCTAGAAACCTTAATGTTCTCCACCCAAATCTAAAATCATGCTCCAAGAACCTGAATATGTGAAAGAGGAATTGAATTTGAAACAGAGTAATGAATTCAGGGCTTTGATGAAGGGGCATGAATAGGTTTTCAATTTTATTGGATTTGTTTATGCTACCAATGGATGAGAATGCTAATATGAGTGTGTTTTGGAAGTCCAGGAACCATGCTAATAACCATGACACCAGGACGAGTAAAGGTGAATGAGAATAGGTGTTTCATAATTCTCATTAATTGTTAACCATCGTAAGTTTTTATAAAAATATAGTATAGTAAAAAATACCCTTTATTAAAAAACTACCATATTAAATACATAGATGCAACAAAACATTAAGGTGGATGAATAAAGAAAATCTTCTCTTTCATCAAGGAGACTAACAAAGGTGGAACCCTAGGTAGTTACTCTACTACGCACTACAGTGAAGAGTGTGAATGAGCTACCACGGGGAAATGAGGAATGTGCATGAACTTATAGGCATTTGATAAATGGCCAAACATTTCATAACCATATGCACCTTTTCCAATGTCAAGTTACAAAGATATGTACCTTTTACAAGGTATTTTTTTCAATGTATGTAAATCTAATTTTCATTAATCTACATTATACTTAGTTAATATTTGATTTAAATATTGCTTAAGCATAATATTTAGATATACAAGGAAGTTATTATTTGAAAATCCCTGAATCCATCTATAGGACATTACGAGAATATGTCAACATCTTTCAATACCAATCATATAATTGGAATCTATAATTAAGAAAAGGATTAATGTGTGAATTTCCAATAGAGGGTCCATCATTATTTATTTTTCTTATAATTAATAATTAAATAGAGAAGAAATTTGGAAAATTATTAGAATGTTGTTATATAATAATAGATAAAGTTGTAATTTTTAAAACTTAAATAATTAACTTTTATATTTTAAATTTTGTTTCAAAAACTTCTCTTTAATTAAAATCATACAGTTTCAATAATTCAAAATTACATTTTCATATAATTATTTACCAGAATTTAAATAAAATTAATAAAAAATATTAACACGCAATCAAAGTTAGAAATTTTATGGTACATTGATTTTCAACACACATTAATGATAAAATGACAATTTGAAAAATACGATTCTAATTACGCCTTATTTTGAAATTCCAATAAATTGTAGTTATAATTGTCTAACCTTATATAGTACATATGTAAACAAACGATGCAAAGCTCACAAACACTCAATTGTCATGGTGTAAAAAATTTAAATACAATACTGAAGAGTAGCTTAACTACTATGTTAAATCACTCATTTAAGATATGACCAGTAACTCAAGGGAGTTATTCCCAATGCCATGGCTGAAGAACACTTTTGTAGGTCTAGAATTGTTTTCAATTATCTATAATCACATAAACACAAATCGTTATTTAGCTTATATATTAACTTTAATGACTATATTAACATCTATTCCCTTGTTGAATTTGGAATGTTGAATATAATGCCTATGATTGAATATGGTTGAAAATGATGCTTTTATTTCTTTCCAAGAGAAACGACTAAGGTTGGTTGAATTGTTAGTTTGTGTAGGAATTTCACAGATCTAGTGCATAGGAAGGGAATCGATTTAGCTGGAGAGTAGATGAGTATTTCACTTATGACATACTGGAAATTTTTCCCTTGTTGTAATTATCTAAAGAAATTTTTTTATTGCGGAAGAATAATAAAATGCACACAATGTTGCAGGTTCTCCCAAGAGTTGGTGTTCCCTGGGTATATCTTGTGTTATGTGTTGTCACATTTGTCTTGTGATTTATCTTCCATTATGCATGTTACAAAGCTCAGTGTGTTTGTGATTTAAGTTTCCATGATATCAGTAGTTTATATCTCTTGGTTTTTTCCTCTAGAAAATTACAAATGAGTTCACCGAGTTTTAAGGAAATCTAAAATGGTATGAGAGCTTAGTTTTTTATTAAGGAACATGAACATATTTCATCTTCAAGAAAAAATTATGTGATTCATAGGAAGCAAGTTATCATATCGATTTAGTTGTTAGGGTTTTTAGTACTGTGCATTGAATCTACTAGTGTGATTTGTATTTAACAATGTAATTTGGTAGTATGGCATATCCGGGTCTCATATTTGAAGACCAATTTAATGATGCATCTAACTTTCATTTGTGGAATGAAAGGATAGAAGTGGTGCTGCAGGAATAAGGGGATTGGTATTTTGTTGATAATATCCCAACCACAGCCATAGATCCTCAGTAGTTAGCTCAGCATAATGAAATGGATTCTGGGGAAAAAATTACTATCCTTGAAGGAGTCAAAGACCACATTATTCCTCACCTAATTGGGAAGAAGAAATCCAAACAAATGTGGACTATAATAATAATTCTTTATAAATGTTCAAGTGAGGCCAGAAAGCTGGTACTGAATGAAAAGCTCAAGAGAATTAAAATGTCTAAGTTAGATTCAGTGGTTTCTTGCCTTAACAAGTTTCCCAAAGTAAGGGAAAAGTTGTCTAATGGGGGTGAGACAGTTCAAGAAATGGAACTAGTGAATTTTGTTGTTTTGGGTTTCACCAAATCATGGGAGGCCTTCACATTTGGGATATGTGCTTGAGAAAACTTTCTAGATTGGAAAAATTTGTGTGTTTACTATTTCCAAGGGGAGGTTTGTAGATAAAATCAAGTTGCATCTCATGTTAAAAGGAAGGAAGATCAAGAAATTTTCACTTTAGGCCGGAGAGGGACCAAGTATAAGGATAAAAAGATTAATTTTGGTGGGGAGTTGGGTTCCAAGGGAGAGAATAAGAACAAATATCACAACAACATCAAGTATTTCTCGTGCCACTAGTTTGGGCATTATACTACTAAATTCAATAAGAGAAAGAAAGGGTACAAGAAGGACCACATAGCAACCTTTGCAGAGATTTTATGTTTGATACAACCAATAAATTTACTAGAAAATGAGGGCGTGACTCAGGCAGTGAGATTAGAGAGTTGTGACATAGGTGCATGGGAGTTGGTGGCAATTCAGTTGAGCACAAGTAGGTGTGAAAGCGAAGCAAAGGAAGAGCGAGAGTTTTGGCAGATTGTAGACCTCAACATTTGAAAAGAATAAATCGAGTGAGATTCGAGCATCCACACCTAACTGCAAAGGTCCATTCACATGTGCATGTAGGAGAGAGAAAGTGTGCTTGCATGTGTGGATCAAATTGTTGGTTTGTTTGAGAATTTTGTAGATCCAATAGCCACGAAGGGAATTGATTTAGCTAAAGAGTGGACGAGTATTTTACTTCTGGTAAACTAGGAATTTTTCCCTTGTAATTCTTAGATGAAAATCCTTTGCTGCAGATTAGAATACTAGAATACACACAACGTTGCAGGTTTCCCGGAGTTGGGTGTCCTAGGTATATCCTGTATTTTTATGTATTGATGTGTTTGTGTTCTAATTTATCTTTTCTTGTGCATGTTAGAAAACTCAGTGCATTTGTGACTTAAGTTTCTAGAACATTTGTTGTTTATATTTCTAGATTTTTACCCTTGGAAAATTACAAATAAATTTGTTGGATATTAAGAAAATATAACACTTTTAAGTTTATTTATACTAACATTATTATTGTTAATGATATTAACATTAATAATAACAATATGATCCTTACACAAATATTATTATATTAAAAATATTAAGTGTATGTGTGTGTTATAATTAATAAAATAATATTAATAATAGAACATTGTTAATCTTATTATTAATATGAGTGATAATGATGATGGTTTGTTAGTATTAATTTACTTCCTCATTACTTATATGTATTGATAACAATATTATCTTTAACATTATTATTATTAATGTTAATACTATGACCTAAATGTTATTAATAATAGTAATATTAATAATACCACTAATATATTTAATAACTTTAACAACAACATTATAATAGTATAAAAACATTATTACATTAAATTAAAATGAATTATTACATGTTATAATAACATGTTACATATAATAATATTATTACATTAATCATATCAATAGTGTATTTATGCTATAATTAATGTATCATTGTTAATAACTTAACATTGTTAATGCTAATAATAATTGTATTATTGGTAATATTATTGTCATTATTAAATGTTATGCTTAACATCAATACTACTAATAATTCTAATGCTATGCTTAACATTAATAAAAAATTATTTTAAATACAGCAACATAGATCCATCATAAGTAGGGATCTAACGTGAGCTTCGAGGGATCAAATTTGTTCACTTGCAAACTCAGTTTGGAGTGCAAAAAATAATGTGTAATTTTTCATTGTTTAATTTTTTTTTTTTAATGCTATAGAAATTACATTACTTAAACTTGTGATTCCAAAAAAATCTTTGTTAGATTTTGACAAACAAACATATACCTAAAAAAGTGCTAAACTTTAAAATAAGCATATTAGTCAATTAGTGAATTAGTGAATTACTTATTATACAAGGAAGCATATTAGTAAATCAAGATGCTCAATATGAAGAAAAAAATATTTAAGAAAAAAACATTCATAAGCAAGCTTCAACATTACTTATTTCCTGTCAAGAATATAGTCAATCAAGTAAGCACATACAATTATCAACTAAGTTATTAGTTATGGAATATGATTCCAAAGGAATTATTTCTTATCAAGAATATAGTCAATCAAGTAAGCACATATGATTATCAACTAAGTTATTAGTTATGGAATATGATTCCAAAGGAACGGGATCCAGTTCTTCATTTATTGCTAGATACATTGTACGCATCTTGATATTTGTAGTCTTGAGCTCTAGTGATGCAAAAAGCAAGCTTCTTGGATGAGTGGTGATATTTGTAGTCTTGAGCTCTAGTGATGCAAAAAGCAAGCTTCTTGGATGAGTGGTGAAGGTTTATTTTTTTGATTAAGTGATAAGTGGTTAGTGAGTTTATTGGAGTACTAATTATACTTATTGTCTTATCCAAATAAGTTGATGCAATTCCTTGCTTCTAGTCACGTCCAGGTTGATGTAATTCCCTATTTCCAATTGTGGATGATTTGCAAGCCAATTATATTTCACAACTTATTTTATGTGTAACATCAAAAATCAAATTATTCTAAAAGCTTAGGCTCTTAGGCTAACACATTATTTAAAATGAAACAAATCCATGGGACGGATTAGAATGGAGAGATAATTTCTAGAAAATCATCCTTTCTTAAGTTAAAAAAATGGCACAATTGTTAAAAAAAAAAAAAAATTAAGGATGACACAAAACCTTACCAATAGCACAATCTGAAATCATTCAATTGTTGTTACAAAATCCCAAAATTTACGAGAATTTTTTTATTGTTGTCACCATAATCATTCCATTGGTATCACTGGATCTTACCGAAAGTTCCACCACTCTTAGTCCCAAGCAGAAGTTCCTCCCAAACCCTCACCATAAATGCGAAAGTTACCCGGTCTAAAAACCCTAATATTCTCTACCCAAATCTTACTCCAAGAAGCCAAACATCTAAAGGAAGAATTGAAGAATTGAAGTTGAAATAGATTAGTGAATTAGAATGATGATGGGGCATAAATGGGGTATAAGATTTTTTGGATTTTTTTATTCCAAGAGTGGAGTAGAATGAGAATGAGAATGAGAGGGCATTTCAGTAGTCCACATTCATAACAGCTAAGCCGCTTGTCATGGGGAAGTGGGGAATGTGAATGAACATCTAGGCATTTGATAAATGGCCAAGCATTTTACAAATCCATTTGCAAAATCAAGTTTTGAAGATATGTACTTTTTATAAAGTTTTTTTTTGAAGTAGTGGAATCTAATTTTCATCATTATACATGTATAGTCAATTATAAAATCAATTATAAAAGACACATTCGGTTTATAATTGGTTTTTAATTATAAGTGCATTTAGATACACAAGAAAAACTATTTTTCTAAAGTCGAAGGATATTAAGAGGTATCTTTCATTCCCAATGGTATAATTAGGTTGACTAGTATGTTAAATCACTCTTTTAAGCTATGACAATTTTGCAGATATGGAATTGGAATTGAGGTGTTGGTGGACTAAGAATCACCGCACAAATAGTAATAACAATAAAAACATCACAATACTATTAAGTATTTACGTTAAAATGCTTATTAGGATCATAAAGAGATACAATGAAGGAATGAAGGAAAGAGTCCGTGTCAACATGACGGATGACTTTTTCAGCGAAAGAAAGAAAACCGTTTTAAAGCATAGGTACGGGGCGCAGGTGGCTAGAAATGGTGATCTTTTACTTCCTTTTTGGCTGCCTTCTTTTTGTAATGCTCGTGGAAGGCATAGCCCCCAGCTCCCACTGCAACTGTTGCTGCAATCTCCTTCTCAATCTTGTGCCTGTGCGCGTTCTCTGGATCCTTCTTTGCTTTATGTTTCTCGTACTGCATGCCCAATGAGAGAATTAGTAATCCTATAATTGTATAGGTCTATAAGGTTGATATAGTTTATCAACTTACTAAGAATTACAGAATAAGAGATATATATATAGTACCAGTGCAAACGTTCCAGCAGCGACTGCTCCCAGTTCACCTAAATGCTCCATTCGCTTATGGTGCTTCTCCTCCTTTATCGCTTTCTCGTACGGCGTCGCCTCCGAGGAGTCGGCGTTCAGGTTATTGTGATGGTAGAAGTGATGGTGTTTATTCTCAGACATCCTTTCCGAAATTGATTTCAATTACAACGGTTTGAAAGGAAATTCGAAAACCACTTATATACAGATTTGAATAATTAGATCCCGATGCAATGTAAGAAAATGCAGACAATGACTTTTACCTGCTTACAATACTCAAATTGCTGAGCAGATTAGATTACATGAAGTAATGGTAGGGAATTAGTCCGGTATATATATAGCGAGAGTTGAATATTAAACACGCTATACCGTGTGGAAACAGCGTTCACGCGTGAGCGGTTTCCAAATTGTTGGGTATTTTTGCTTTTGTTTGGGATGGGAAAATACCAAAACCACAAAATATAAAACACAGAGGCTATGCTCTATTTCCTTTGCTCCAATATATTTTACACAGAGAAGTCTTTTTAAAAATAATTACACAGGACAGAGTATTTCACCACCATAAAATGATTTATATTTATTAAGCAAAAGACTGAGACATATTCATCCTCTTTTACTCAGAGGGATTCACCAAAACATTTACACAAAAGTTACTCTGCCTCCTATGAAATTTTACACCTCTGTGTGTAAATATTTCATTTACATTCACTACTGTGTGAAAACAAAATTTACAGGGAGTTACAAGTTTACCTTTTCACTGCTGTGAAACAATACATGGTTTGAGAACAAAACAACCCACTGGTTTCATTTACTTCTCCTCCTGCACTGCTGTGCAATCTTTACATTTCTTACATTACCAAGACAACATTTTTACTCTGCTGCATAAAATCCCTATTACATTACAGACCCAAAAATATTTATGCACTTCTGTGCATTCCTCCCCTGCAATACAAAATTAATCTCTATATCCCATTCGCTGTTGCGAATCCAATTTCTTATCTCACTGTGTGAGATTCACACATTTTTTTTCTGGTGCTGCGGACCCCCTGTTTCATTTTTATGTGCAATTACATAATACCAATATCACAATCCCCGTGCGTTTTCTTTTTCACATGTCAAAACATTTGGTCAACGCTATATTAAAACATATATAAAAAAAGAAATAAAAATAAACTTACGAAATACCTCGCCCATACTCCTTTTTAACTTCGCCGTAAAAACATTGAAAACCTTACCAAAACATATGACAACAATTAATATAACGTATGGTCCACGAGCTGTATTAATTTTAAATCAGGCCCGTATGTACTTTCCCATGATCGGACGACGGAGAGACTCAGCGTTAATCCAACAACGGAGCTTTCATATCGGAAGACTTTTCTGACAGTACTTTAAACCATCGTGCAGCTTTGTTAAATCAACGGCGGTAAAAACTGGAGGTAAATCGACGGGTGAAAACGATATCGGAAGGGGTGAGTTGGGTGAAAGATACCTTCCGAAAAGTGTCAGGTGCTTATGTCATGCCAGCGTCACAGTTGAACAGTTGTCGGCATCGGACCACCATGGTACGGAAACCTCCTTGAGCCAAAAGCGGTGCGATATGTTCCTGCCGGTTTTAGGTTTGATGTGGTGGTTTCGGGGCGGATTAAATGTAGGACCGCGCGGTTGGTGAAATTATAAATTTAACACAAATGGCCGGTGAGCCTGCATGGTCTCTCCTTATCCAATAGAGAATACCGACGAGGAAGGTGTGTTTGATCGGAGGTGCGCTAATTGGACATCCTTAAGCGAATGGACAATGCGTTGGTGCAGTTTCCAGAGTGGCTGTGGCAACCACATAGCCTGTGCTTATCACAAACTGAATGATGACGAGGAAGGTACGTTTACTTGGATGGAGCAATGCGACATTTGTGAAGTAACGAATATTAATAATTAATAAATTTATTAACCTCATTCATAACCCCAAGTTAACTGAATCAGAATCAGAATAACCGGTCCATGGTACACAGAAATAAAGCTTTTTAGGTAAACATAGTTTAACATAGTGATTAAACCAATGGGAAAGTAAACACATGTTATTTAGCAGCGTAATCATGCTTTAGAAATGCGCATGGACAAATAAAGTATGCACATTCCAATATACAAGTAGTTTATTACCTCATTGAGAAGGCCTTTAAGAAATTTATGTTACACGTTTTAATTAAAAAAAATTGTTCATATTTGAAATAGTAAAAGATAAAGTATAAATTATGGTAATAAGGTTAAATTACATATAATTTTTTAGTACGATATTTAGTTAATATTATATCTAATATTATATATAATTTTTTTGGTAGGATATTTAATTTCAATAATAATCTGGTTTTTAGAGTTTTTTGTAGAGGGATAGAAAAGTTAAATTTTATATAATTTTTTTAAAGATATTTAATCTCTAAAAATATTGTGTTTTTTTAAGAGTTTTTTTCATAAGAGGGACAAGTTTTGGGGATTGGGGATTTTAACTATGGTAAAACAAAGAAAATTTGGGAAATAAACTTGAGGTGAAGTTTCTAAGACTTATAAGTCATTAGTAGAGTCTTGAGTTATCTCATGGGATTTTATGGGATTTTTAAAAGGGATATTCATATTTTAAGTGAAATATTATTGCTCATATAATTGTATAGTGGTGATTGCTCTCAAGGCCTTAGAAATTACTATGGGAAGAACATAAAGTTTTTTGGTCCTAGATGAGGTTCCAATAGACCATGAGTGAGAAATAAAATTGCAAAATACAAAACATGCCTTACATAAAAAGTCGTTACGGGATATGAGTTCCAATATGAGCTTCTATGTACTTAGGATGTGCTTCAAAGGATGATCAAGGGATAAGCTAAGCTAATTATCTTCTAAATTGATATTATTTTATTAACGAGCTAATGTAATTATCTCTTAAATTGATATTCTTTATTTAACTAACTATGTGTAAGCCCATTAACAATATATTTAACCATTTAAAGTGAATCTTTATATGCAAATGAGATATAATGGTATGAAACTAGTTCACAAAAAGATAGAAAAGATAGATCAACGCCTTAGAATCCAGCCTCTTCGAGGGGGCAACCTCCTTTACATTACACAAATAAACAATTCTTGAATGATACAAATAAAAAGAGCTCCTTTCTATATATAAGTGTCTAGGTTGTCATAGTATAATGAGAGCCGACATAACAATAATAATGTAAGCGCACAATAATAACAATAGTGGGCTTCTACGGGACAAAATAATAACAGTATGGGGAATACATGGGCACAACAATATAATAAGGGGGTTGTACTAATAACAATAAGGGGTTACACTACTAGTATAGAGACCTAACATGCCCCTTCCGTTCAAAAAGTGTTGTTTTCAATGCTTGAGTAGTTCTTGATGCTTCTATATAAATTCTTGTCCTCCCATGTGGAATCTTCAGAGGGTAAGTTCTTCCACTTGATGAGATACTCTGAAATTGATCTATTTCATAGTTTTCTATTTCTCGGTTGTGTGACTGCTTCAGGTTCCAATATGATTCTTCCTTCCTTGTCAAGTTCTTGTAATCTTCTGCAAATTTTGAATGAGTTCCCACTCCTTTGGGAATATGGATATATGTAAGGGCTGATGTTTGGAGGAACACTTGGTGGAATCAAATGAATAGCATGATCATGATCACGAATAGGTGAGAGGCCTTTGAGAGTCTCAAATACCTTGGAATGATTGTCCAAAACGTTTTGGAGATATGGAGAAATACATGATTTCTATGTGGGATCCTC